>JAODUH010000014.1:3424860-3435219 GCA_027564835.1 Typhlichthys subterraneus | reverse complement strand
CGACGCGTCTTGGTGTGCTAGGGGCCTCGAGACGACAGAACAAACCAGCATCGGAGCCGGAATGCTGTGCACACGTGCCCGGTGGAATACCGGCGTTACGGGTGCTGTAGTTGTAATAGTCTCTAACTAAAAATTTAATTATGTTGTTTGTGGTCCACGCCGTTCAGCAATAAGTCTGACGCAAAATAAACTCTGGAAGCTAGCAATGTTTTCTAAAAATTTAGTAAATAAAAGTAAATTAAGTAAATCAGTTATACAATGTTAAGTAATTTTAGAATTTCTTCAATTTGTCTATTCTTTTCTTCAACTGTGTTCTAAAACGGTTTTGCTCTGTGGGCTCACTAACTCTGACTGAGTAATTAGACGGTAGGCTACACAGCACAGCGCTAAAGGGATAGTAACTCGATAAAATAAAAGCATGATGTTAATCATGCACAATAGCATCTACAACGTTATTAATCAAGATAAATTATTTGCATTACATTACTAATAATGGCTTTTACAGGTGCATTAGGAACTAAGTGGGGATAAGAAAGCATTCATATCACACTGGCACAAACATTCCAAAGTGGGCTAAACCCAACTTTAGCCCAGGGTTAGCTGGCCCTGCTCTAGAGCAGGGTATCCCCGTGTTTTCAGGGTTAGCTCCTGAAAATCCACTAAACACAGAGATGCCAGTGTGAAAAGGGGCTGTCAGTCCCGGTTTAGCTCTTAGCCCTGGGCTTTCCTTAGCCCGGGGCTAAGAGTATGCAGTGTGAAAAGCCCTAATTATGCCAAGAGACAGGGTTCTGTCTTATAGCGACCACATATTCTGTTTACAAAAAAACATAAATTGGATTTAAGTTATTATAGCACCTTTCCCCTGTTGGTGCAATCGAAACAAATTTCAGATGCAGTGTGTCACTTTGCATTTCATATTTTTCACTTGTGGATACATCAGCATACTATTTTGTTTATTGTAATCACATCCAGGAATGATAATACTCAGGTACACTGTAATACATCTGCCTGAATTTAGATATTGTTTTGGACAGGCTTGTCACAATCTGCAAATTTCCATCATGACCCTTAAACAGGAAGTTAGAGAATTGCGTTCTTGCCTCCAACAGGAGTTAAGCATGGAGACAGCTTTATTTTCAGGGGGGCTAAATGCTCTCCATATCTGAGCATTAAAGGTATGATCATCTTAAGCTAAGTGTAATCTAATTCACTTAAAATTGTAACACATTGTAACAAATATTCCTTGCATTTCGCTAGTTTACCGTTCTATGTGCATGTTGAAAAAATAATCTGATATGTCTTCTACACAGCCCTGGCTCCGTAAATAGTAACATAACAAAGTTATGTTACACAACACCACTCGTATCAACAAAGCCGTAGTGCTACGATTTGCTTCACAATGCTTTTCGATGTTTGAGGTGGCGCTGCAGGACGACGGAGCGATACTTTTTTGATTTGAGCTCGAAGTTTGAGTTCAAAGTTAGCAAGCCCTCTTGAGAATGACTGATCCTGCCGTTAAAGGTATAGCCAGCTATTGCAAGCTAATAGTTTCGTTCGAACTAGTCCTTTATAAGGCTACAGTAATGTGTGTAGTGTATTCCTATTTTACCACTTAACTGTATTAAACGGGATGCTACAATATGGAAAATGTTAATTCAATGGTCGATTTTCCCAGAGGTCACACAGCAGTAACTGTACCATTTATCGTAGGTCGCCACGTGAACAACATCAACAAACACAATTCTGTATTCTTGAAGGTACAGAAGTTAGCGAAAAATATGCATTTTACTTTAGTACCGTTACTTGCTACGCACATACAGTACATACGTAGATGTTGTAGCAGTTTAATGCTTATTCTGTAATGGCTAGAATACGTATTACAGCCAGTGTTGAATCTCATGTTGTGATTATGGTACAGTATGGTATCCTTGACTAAAGAAGTGTATGCCTCTGTAGAACAGTTTTTACAAGGTAGGCTAATTTGGCAAGAAGCACGCTGCAATATTATTAGGAATATGAGAGAGAATATCATAGAATGTCCCATAAGATACAGAAGTTTGTGGGACATTAGCAACAGTCAGAAAGAAATAAAGGTATATTTTAAGCTATACACTTTTTGTTGAATTCACCAAAGATCTCCTCGCATTTTGCTATCTCTTACCATTTTCTGTGTGTGTTGAAAAAATAATCCAGTATTTCTACACAGCCCTGGCTCTGTAAATAGTAACATAAACAAAGTGCCGAACACCGCTCACAACAACAAAGCCATAGCACTAGCTTTGCCTCACAATGTGTTTCAATGTGTGAGGCAGCGTTGTGGCGGGATATTGTTTTGCTTTGAGCTCAAAGTTAGCAAGTGTTCTCGACAATAAATAAACCTGCCTTTTTAAAGGAGAATCTTACTGGCACTCTGACTCAGCTGAAACCTCTCCGAGTCAGCTGTCCATCCTCTTCATCAGAACTATGAGACCCAGTACCAGCAGGACAGGCAGAGGTCACAACGTGTGGCCTATCTCCTCTACCACCACCTCCACGTAGGCTAACATGACCTCATAGGCTCTGGGACAACCAGGTCCCACCCTCCCCTCGCCATGGCCTGTATCGGTTGATGGCGTCATGCATAATAGATGAGCCGTGTCTAGGAGAGCTAAGATGGGTCGTTGCAGTCAGAGTGCTCCAGTACATGCGGAGTGGGCTTGACGTGTACCCACACAGTCGCTGCATAAGACTTCAGTGTTCTGTCAGCTAATAATGAACCTGCGGTGGAAGTCAGAACGCAGCTCACTGTGTTCTGTGTTTGATTGTTTGTCCTTGCACCCCCTCCCCCGCACCACCCCACCACACGCTGAGTCCCTGGGAGCTTTGGTATCTATGGTAGCCTCTCTCACCTCCTGGAATTGCTGGTTTCCCCCTCTGTTATTACAGCTATTTATAGACCCTCTCCTTCAGTGCCAGATGACACATATTTTTCTCTGTGCTATGCTATTGTCATGACTTGGCTTTACAAATAATTTGATAGCACTACTTTAAATAGCCAAGCTGACGGATTCATCGCACCGTCAGTTCAACAAAACATGCACATTGTTATGTAGTTTTAAATGTGTTCTAAAATTATTCTATCGTCTAGCTTTGATTCTTTTATCCTTTCAATCTTACGTGGGCACTAGTGGATCAGTATTCAGTTTTTGTTTAAGTGGATATTTGGTCCAAGTATGCATATATTGACGACGTAGTGATGAGATGTTCTCAATGATTCTTAAGGTTGACATCTAGCCTACTGTCAGAAGTACAGATGTAAGCCTATCAGAACATTTTGTTATCATTCTTACTAAATGTTGTGATGCTTGATATGTTAACATATGTTGAATTGATGTACTGTAGCAGGCTATCAAAGCGGGCAAACCTGTGCTATACAGTATGCTAAACTGGTACACATCTTGCCTCACAGCACGGAGCACTTTTCGGCAACTTTGGTAAAATTGTTGTTAAAATCTATAACTAATTCTAAAACGCTGGAGTCATAAACGCCTTCAGTGAGCGTTGTCCTTTATTGTTGCCAATCTTATTTAAAGGTAGGGTTAGGTACACAATAAACAATCCTACAAATTTACCAAATAAAAATGCAAGAGACCACACACCTAACAACGTTGTGTGTGGAGGGCAATAATTGGCCAAAACAGCACCCCACACACCAACCGATTCTATTTCCAAATAACCCAGTCCTGAATTCCAAAACCAAAACTAAAATACACACTTATACTTTTACCGCTATGGCTTCTGTTGTGATTACATTACTTGTGTAATTAATTGATGGTATTACTTTAAATCAACATGGCTCTCTTTCCCATGTTACAATCAACTGCCAGCATACTTGGCGGTGATCTGCGTATACCACACACAGGATTTTGGATATTGAACATGTTTAATACTGTATTTGCAATGTCAGATTGGTGGTAAACCTCCGATTATTGAAAACTACTCTTAACATACCCCACAGCACAGAATAATCGATCGCCATCAACAAATTGGGCCTATGCTGACCGGAATCAAAAGAGGGAAATCGGGCATAGAATCGGGCTAATTATCCTGTAGTGCAGGGCTATTCAATTACAAATTCAGGTGGGCCAGATTTTAACGAGAAACTGTAGGTGGGCCACATATTTTCGGCAATTATTTACGTGCAGTGGCTAGCCTCGTGAGACCATCCTGATTTTGCAAGCTCCATTTGTTCTGCTCTACATATCAGCCTGGAAATACTTTTAAGTCTAGTCTTTTAGGCTTCAATCAAATCATTACCAGTATTTTATTGGCCAACCTTCCACCAATTAAATACTGTCTGTACCAACTGACATACCTGGTTCTGGTTGGCGTAGTTCCCAGAATGATGTACATTTTAAAAGTCACACCGTTTTTCTGTGCATCTACCCTCTCTAAAGCGCGCGCTTGTGCGTGTGTGTGTGTGTGTTTGTCAGGTACGAGAAGGTTCCGGTGATCCTGGTGGGAAACAAGGTGGACCTGGAGAGTGAGCGGGAGGTGTCGTCCAGCGAAGGCCAGGCACTGGCTGAGGAGTGGGGCTGCCCGTTTATGGAGACCTCAGCCAAGAGCAAAACCATGGTAGACGAACTGTTTGCCGAGATCGTCCGGCAGATGGACTACGCCGCTCAGCCAGACAAGGATGACCCCTGCTGCTCCTCTTGCAATATACAATAGTTGAAAAACACAAATGCACACACGCACACACACTCACACACCAAAATAAAATATGAAAGAAAAAGAAAAAAAACAGAACTTTTAACTTAGATTTTAACTTCTATTTGGTGCATAAAATCAGTCATGGGAGTCATCATGAGTTATTAAAAATAATAATAATGATAATAATAATAATAATGACATGTCAATAATGAATAGAGTTTAAAAGAGGAATGCAAGGGGTTTTAAATTGACAAATGGAAAAAGAGCAGCGTGCACTCGCCTTATGTGACTATTTCTGTTTGTTTTTATTTTTCTGCCCATTATGCTTTTCTTAATTTTACCTCATTTTGCACATCCAGCTAGAGTTTCCAGGGTTATACACTATACTGCGACTATGTAATGAATTAGCTACTGCAGACAGAACCAAGAGCTTGTTTTAAAAATGGATGAGTAGTTGATTTATGTACAAGGCTTCTCGTAGGCTTGCCTTCCTTCTTCAGCAGTTAGTCGTGTGGTTTTTGTACCTATCAACAGCCGAACCAAAGAGGTGAGTTGACAGCACCTCCTTTTATTTTTATTTGTTGTATTTCATTTGAAATTGTGGAATCGAAAGCAAATGGCAGAAACGCCAGCGTCTCTCTTAAAACATCAATGCTGTTAACTCTTTTTTCCCCGTTTTCTCATTTTGGTGTGGCAGAGGCTTTCACATATCACGCAATGATTTGTTTTCCTTACATGGAGGCTCTGACAGCAGATTTCTGTGTATTCATATCTGTAAACTGCTTCATTCGGATGGGACAAGGAAATCATCTGTGTTTTTAATATCTCCACAAAACAGTCAAGAAACATGACATTATTCTTTTTTTTTTTAGGGATGGCCAGGTGACATTTAAAGTGAGGACGCTGAATGTTTTATTTGTACTTTTCCATCTTCGTTATCTCCGTTATGTGGATGGATCAGGTGGGGTCAGACTTCTAGTAACAAAATGTAATGATGTAATGATGATGATGAGCAGAAATAAGGGTAGTGTACATATTTTGTATTGAAAGTGCCAGCTCCTATGAAGACACTGACTCAACACATTGTCTACTGTATGCATGGCTAGTAAACAAAAAAAGGACTACTTACTGTTTGAGATTATAGGCTGTGGAAATGTGCAAACCAAACACGAAACTGGACACTGTCTCAAATCTATGTTGCAGGAACCAGACTTTCCCTGTGTTACCATTTTCATTGTTGATTTTATATTTTTTTATGTGACCATTCACTCCCTCCCTAAGTGAATGGTGACACTGTTTCATTTGACACTTCAACAATAAAAGTGCGTTTAACACTTCAGTGAGACTACCAAATGACACAGTGGAGTTATTGTGTATATGTCAATTAAATTGACAAACCTTTATTTGAGGTCCTTAAAGGCAGGTTTTGTTAGACTCAAAGCAAAAGAAAATGGCTTTGCTTATTTTCCTTTTCTATCAATTGAGTCACATCGCTTTAGTGGTATTCAGTGGTGTTATGAGTTCAGACTGCATCAAAGCTGTGAGTTTAATCTCCAACAGTCGCTAACGACCAGTGTGCTTAATGCAAGACAAAAACAATTTCCACAAATCTCTCTCTCACTACAAGGTTGCCATCCATGTGGTAATGGCGTTGGGCTTACTTATACTTTATATTTACTTTACATAGAAAGGAATTAATAAGCAGAGTATGTGGATGAAAGAAGTTTGACTAGTACATGCAGGTCCTTGTTTTAAAGCTGTTAAACATACACGTTTGAGTTAAGAATACAGTTTGGTACAACAGGTTCACCTTTCTGAAGAATTACAGTTTTTCTTCAATTGCTTATAAACAATTCCTGAAACTCGTTCTCACAACTGTAAGCATAAATCCAACAGTACCTATCTTCTGCAAACTAGTAAACACAAATGTCAATAACTGACACAAAAATCAATTGTCACCCTAATCAAAATTGATTATACCACGTCTCATTTGATTTGTATCACTTCCAAATCTACATACATACTGTATATGTTACTTACATGCAAAGTAGCTACACTAAACGCTAGCACTAGGAACCTCCTTATAAATATAGGTCTATTGGATCCAGCCTATTCACCATTCCTCAATCCAACTGAGGAATTATTTTCAGCATCGAGGTGTAAAGTGTAAGACCGCCTCTCTCATACCCTAGATAGATAGACCATAGATGTCCCTGCTAGAAGCTAGTGTTGCTGGGTGTGAGGACATCACAACGGGGTGGCAGAAACAAGTGGATGGAAGTTAAAAGCTAGAGAATAGTCTACCATCTCAAGTGTACGGTGTTATATTGTTTTGCTTTACTGTAAATGCTTGTTATGGCTTTAGACAGAGATTTTGACAAACTTTTTTTTATATTGTGCATAATAAATATTATTTATGCAAAAAGAACGATCCATCCATATTCATGCGCTTATCCATATTAGGTTGCGGTGTTGCAAAAATAACTGTATTTTGAAATTACAAAATTGTTTAATTTTGAAAAATTAGGTAAATATTGTGATGGGCACATGGGGCCGTCGCAAGACCAACCAAATCTTGTGAGCTTCTTTATTGCAAGAATCAGTCTGGAGATCTTGCAATCCTTGCGAGTCCCAGCAACAAATTATATAATCAATCAGCAACGTACTGATATTACAGCTAAGGGCGTGTATCAGAGCGTTCAGAATTGGCGAACATTCGTGGCGAACATGTTTGCTTTGAACTTGAATTTTGAACAATTTGTGTAAACATTCCAAAAATATTAGATTTAAACTGTCACCATTCGCCCAGCTTGTGTTAGCCGAGAACCACCTCCTCAACCCATTTGCTTTTGTTCGCAAACGTTAGCGACGAACACAAAGTAAACGGAAAACTGTTCGCAAACGTTCGCTATGTTCGCCAATTCTGAACGCACCTCAGGTCCTGAAACATGTTTAGTGTTTGCGGACTTTTTTAAAGGTCATTTAAGCTATTTGAAGCTAATATACAAATATATCCTTGTAGTCTGCTAGCTTAGCATTCTCTCTGTGTGTGCTGAAAAAAAGTATCAAGCATTACACAGTCCTGGCTCCGTAAATATGAACACAAAGTGGTGCACACAACAATATCCTAGCCTGCACAATGTGTTTTCAATGTGTGGGGCAGAGCTTCTGAGGGAGCACCCGTGTTCTCGAAAATGACTTAGGCTAAGTGAGTGAGAAAGAGGAAAAAAGTGAGAGGAAAATTTTGAATAGAAAGAGAGAAAAAATGGAATAGATAGATAAATAGAATAGATAGAGAGAAAAAAGAGCAAAATATAGAAGAGAAAAATAGAGAGAGAGAAAAAAGTGGGAGCTAGTGAAGAGAACCCCTGCTTTGCTCTGCCCACGCTGAGGTCGTTTATCTGGGCTGATGAGGACAGCGGGCTTGGCGGCAAGATCTCGCCGGGGTTCATTAGAAAGCGGCAGTCCTCTTGACGTCCCTTCCTCTCTCGCAATAGGCCATCATTTGTACTAATGGTGGCTGTTGAGTCAACAGTCGTGCGGTAGCTTTGGGTAATATGGACATTTTAACGAGAATGGACTGTCTGATGCTCTTTTACAACAGATCACCTCTGAGATTGTCTCCCTTCGCCATAACCCTGGACCATGGCGCGCAACAATATTCTGCATGTGTTTTTTTGTTTTATTAAGTAATTTCCAGGACATTCCTTTCAGCAGCTGTGAAGCTTTGAAGGAGTCACCGTGAGAGTGACTTTCATAGAGTCCAGAGTAGCACAAAGAGAAAGGTTATATTGTCTGCGGGGAGCAGACTGTTGTTTTGAAAGAGCCCTTTGAGCTTCGACACGTAGGTGTATGAATTAAATAGGAGCTGACTCACCTGTTCCCACGCAGTCCTGCAAAGGTGGGTGCTGCTACCTACCACTGCAGCTGTGCCACGGCGCTGCGCTTGTTCCAGCTGAGATCCTCCACAGAACGGCGCCAAATGCCAAGCGGAACGCGAGTCACGCCAACCGCTTCTCCCGCTCGATCTTAGCGGTTATGCCTCCCCAATGTGTGTGACATCCAGGAGCTAATGTACTGAACGCTGTTATCTCACGGGCGAGTGGGAAATTCTCACCCGTCACCCGCAGAGATCTGGGAAATGAAGACGACCCCAGTATGCAGACCACACATAGGAGCCTTTTAAACGCATCAATCCTTGCATTGATTGGTGGAGTGTCTCAAGGTCTTCCTCGTACTGGCACTGCAATCGGTGGAAAATTAGTCTTGCACCCGGGAACAATTTACAGCATTTACAGCACTGGGGACCTGCAGATATCAATTGGCTGAGAAGAGTGATGATAGATGTAATGTAAGCCCCAAAAGGCCACAAAAACAACAATGTTTTGGTGGTTCCTCTGTTGCAATTCTGCACCAAATTGGAGCATCTCTACAGTCAGCCCACTCTCCTAACAATCCCTTCCATAAACAAAATAGATGATTTGCATTCCTTTCATATTGGGAACTGTGTTGATGTGCAGGGAAACAGAAGGGCAGATGAGGATCGTCACAGGCCCCAATAGCTGTCATGGCAACCACATGGCAACACATGAGTTGTCAATTTCACAGTCTAATTTGCAGCTGTAACAGCGTGTGTGTGCATGGGCGGTGATCTCCACACACAGCATAGAGAAATGCTTCCACTGTCTGTAAATGTCACATAATGCACAAAGACCTACTGTATACTGTGGAATAAATACACAACCTAACTGGAAAGCTAATATCCAAAGCATGTGGAACCATGGCTTCAATTCTCAACATTAACTACTAGATTATGTATGTCTCAGCAAAATGGTTGAAAACGAGGTGATTGTTGTATCCATCTGCTCAACTAACAGTGAGCAATAACCAGAAATCCCTCTGAAGAATTAGATGAATCCAAAGAATCAATTTACATCTTTCTCGTTGACCTTCGGCACTAACCGAATGTGGTGGAATGAGAGCCAGAAAGACAACAACCTTTAATTTAACTCGGATGTTCTCCACTTCTCCATGGGGAGGGACAACCTATTCCTTTACAAAAGAGTTCCCCGCCCTGTGCTTGATCAGATGTAGTTGACCCACGCCTCCCTCTCCCCAGGCAGTGCATACCAGGGAAGGTTGACCTGCATGTATTGTGCTGGAATGTTAGCAAGACACACGCCGTCTCTGAGCAGACGTAGCAGGAAGATGCCACACTTGAAATCAGATACCGTTATGTAGACTAGCAACTATTATAGTCTGACCGTAAAGGAAACCAAATGAGACCAAAATCTGCAACTATTATTGTCTAGTCTGAACTGTGCTATATGATACTCTAATTTGCTGATGGCTGATACATTGACAGCCAACTTCCAATGTTACTTACAAATTACTGCTCTAAGAGAAATATATACTTAATATAACTTAATATAACTGGAAATAATAGCTACACATATACAGTATCTTCCACACAGATAAGGGTTTCAATTTAACTTCAATTTAAGCGATATTTGGCTGCAATCAGCACACATTTGATTTTAGTTTTATCAAAGCAGCACTATTGATAACAAGAGGACTGTTGTTTGCAAATGGGACTCAAACAACATAGGCAGAATCGTTTTTAGAAAGCTGAACCTAGCAACACAGACAATTAGAGCAGAGCCGATG
>JAODUH010000014.1:3412084-3424760 GCA_027564835.1 Typhlichthys subterraneus | reverse complement strand
GTGATAAATAATCGCGATCTCATTATTGATCAAAATAATCGGGATTAGCATTTTGGCCATAATCGTGCAGCCCTACTTCTCAGTAACAGTGTGCTGGTGCATACTGAATATAGACACGTATTTCTGCTCAACCAAAGTAAAAACGTTCTCTACAGGGACACACAAGGATCAATGCCTTCAACTGGTCGAAAGTTCGTAAACTGAGCTTCAAAAGGAAACGTTTCCTCATCAAGCTGCGGCCAGATCTCAATGTAAGTCAGGCTTTAACTGTACAGTGTAGCCTTTCAGCTGATTTAGTTGAAATACAATACAGACTGATAAGAAGTTGGTCTAAGTCAGATATCTGTCTCCAGAGTGCATATCAGGACACGCTGGAGTTCCTGATGGCCAGTCGGGACTGCTGTAAAGTCTTCTGGAAGATCTGCGTTGAATACCATGCCTTCTTCCGCCTGTTTGAGGAGCCTAAACCGAAGCCCAAGCCTGTTCTCTTCACACGAGGCTCCTCCTTCAGATTCAGGTAGACCTCATATAACATGTTGCTGTCTCCCAAGACAGGAGACCGATAGGACTTCTGATGAAGGTACTGGAACCGTTCCTGGTTTCACTTATGCTTTTCTGACACCTGACAACCAACAAATCGCTTCTCCAATACCCTTAATCACCTCGTTCGTACTTTTCTTCACAGTGGTCGTACACAGAAGCAGGTGATTGATTACGTGAAGGAGGCCGAGTTTAAAAAGATCCCATTCGAAAGGTAAAACGTCTCAGCTGTGGCTATTTAAAGTGGCTGCACAGACCGCAGCAGCACTGAGTAAATGCTCTCTCCTCTCTGCTAGGAAACACAGTCGCGTCCAACACCACAGTCGCCTCACTCCACTGCCTTCTCCACGTCGCACTGAGGTGCCATCAGAAGTCAGTGTCCTGCGTATTGTTTAAGCAAACGTAGACCATAATGCTACGCGTGTGTGTGTGTGTGTGTGTGTGGGGCAGCAAATTTGTACAGGCAAGGTGGAGAGGAATACCAGCCACTTGATGGTTTTTCTAATGTTCCTTTAAACGGGTTGTACACACAAGTTCAACAGCATGTTTAAAAGGATGCTTTAAGAATAGAAACGTCATTGCTAACCAGGGCTGGGTTTTTGTAACCCCTCCTCTACAACGCACATTTTAACCGGACTTCCCACAGTAATTTCAACAAATGACGGTAGCTGACACTATTTCTTAGCTAGCTCAAAGCTCCACTAATGAATTGTTTGAAGTGTAATGTACAGTGATGCGTCACAGAGAGATACATTTAGCCCCTTGTGCCTCTCTTACTCCAGAGTGGTGTTCCTGGGGACAGAGTGGACTCTCCCCCTCATCGCCACTTGATGGAGTCTGCGCTGGTTAGCGCCGAAGACCCCTTGGTCTCTGGGACACGGGACAGCCCCTCCAGCCCAAGTAACGGTCAGGAGGACGACAGACCGGGGCCCGGGGCCAGGTCAGGAGCGGAGGAGGCCAAACTTCCAGCCCGGCAGGCCCCCTCGGAGCTTCTGAGTAAAGGTCCAGCATCTGTAGCTGCTCTTGGCAGCAGCTCCTCCATCCCTTACATTGACTGCAGTGATGTAGATGAATGTAATGCTCCTTGGGACCTGGCTAGCAGGTCTTGCACCAGCCACCAGGTGGCGTCTCACTGCGGCGAATCTGACACCGCCAGCATAAACGGGGCCTCTCGGCCCTCTCGGGTGGAGTCCTTGCTGGGTAGGATGCGATACAGGGAGCCCCCGTCCTCTTCTAACCCCCCGCAGAAAAGCCCCCTACACCCCGTTATGCTCCAGGAGTTCCAGGGCGGCGATCGGCCTCGCGGTCCCTTCGTGAGGTGCTCTGCTCTGGGCTCAAAGAGTGTCAGCGCCAGCCCCGTCCTGGGCCCCGTCCGTCAGAGCAGCTCCCTCAGCCTCACTGAGCAGAACGGCTACGGCTCTGCTCCCACCGCCTTAGACGGCCTCTCCCGGGTCCAGGCGCCCCCTAGTGGCGAGGCTCTGCCCCGCTACGGCAGCCACTCCCCTCTCCCGAGGCGCTCTCCGCTCGTGTTGCAGAAGCTCCAGAAAGCGCGCCAGCGATCGGACGTGGACCCCGGCCATGCGCGGCTCCATCCCTCGTCCCGTGCGGAGCGCGTGGCCGCTCTAGAGCGCCACATGGTGGCCAACGGGCAGGTCGGTCAGCCCGGCTCCTGGGGCTCGGGGCGGGCCTTGGCTCAGACGAACGAGGGCTCCTCGTCCAGCGAGTCTGAGGTGGAGGCCGGCAACACCGCCCCTAGCGACAGCCCCAGCGACCTCCCGCCGGTGCAAGGCGACCCCATAGGGGCCCCACCGTCCTCCCCTTTACCCAGGAATATGTACTCGTTTGGCAGCCTCCAGCTGGACGAGGAGGCAGATGAGGAGGCCTCGCAAGTCTTTAGCGATGACGATGGGGCACCCGTGTTTAGCTGTTAGTGCGCGCACACACACACACACGGGACAGTTGTGTTGGCCTGGAAGAATAGCTTCTCATGTTGTACTAGGGGTTCCATTCTAACTTCTAAACAACCTTTCTTCTATGATCGCTCTGAGCAGTAGATGACAGCGTTCAGTCTGTACTATAAAGTTCCCAGAAGAACTTGGCAGAGAGATAATGGCTTAAAGGAAGGGAGCTTTCTCCACCATCTTGCGGAGGGCCTGTGTCTGTTTTCCGTTGATTATATTAACCATATCTCTGGAGAAGGTTTCAAGTGCCAATTTCTGATGCATAGCATTCAGGAGGCGATTACTAGAGACGGTTTAAAGTTCATAGCATTAACGTCAGATTAAACATAAGCCTCGTGAATGGGGAATTAGCTAAATGTTGCATTGTAGAGCTCAGGTTTGGTTCAATTGCTAAATTTCAGTTGCCGTCAGTGTCTTCCTGTAGGGAAAATAGTATGAGAGTCTGCTCACTTAATTATAGTGGTGTCATTTTGAATTGGATAATTTGAAGTTGAGAAAATATTGTAGTTCTCTGTATAACATAGTTCATTCTTGTTTGTGGAACTATAAGCATGCCAGTTTGAATGCGTTAGTGGTATTCAGTATTGTTTGTTTACATTAACTTAATTTACAAGATGGAGATAGGAATTGGACAATATAACTTAATATGGTGAATATTATGCATTTGTATTAGAGACTTTCATCTGCCTGGTCAGCATTTTAATCTGAAGAGTTCAACGTGTTTAGTGATACAGTAGTTTAAATACTTACCATTTATGAACCATTTTAAGGCTCATAAGCTTACTGTTGACCTAATTGTCTGCGCCTGACCTATGGGAATTTCTCTGGCACATATTTATTTGGTATTGAAGTCTCTAGGCTAAGCCCATTTAAAGCCAAGGGTGTACACACAATACACTGAGTTTTTCCCTTTTACATATACTGCAATGGTTGCAAACTTCTTAAAAAACAAATAGCACTGCATTTGTATTGTTTCCTAAGGCTAACTGGTTGGCTTTTGCTTCACTGTCTTTTTGTTCATTTCTTTGGCATTGTGTTAAAGTGGAATTGATCTGTTGTTACACCCTCATTCTTGCCTCAATATCGTCTTCTGATGTATGACACACATTAATCTGTACTGTAGATGCTGGAATGGAAGAGTTAATTGGTCACTGTCAATCTTCCATTGTCCTAAATATATAGTATACTCGTGTTAGTCCTGTTTGTTTCTTGTGTGTGTTTTTATATTAATATTTATATAATATAATTTAAATATTTCTATAAAAAAATGTCCCTTTCTACAAGTAAACACATAATTTGATCATTATTATTTTTATTTTTTTAAATAATGTAAATGCATTATTAATATAACATTACAATCGTTTCCGGCATCTACAGCAGTTGAGGGTTTAGCAAAAGTGCCATTCTGCTTTAAGAAAGTAATGATTGTTATGCAATTCTTTCTGTTTTCTGTTACTGTCTAATGTAAGCACTGTTCTGTCAGCATGGAAGTGTCTTACTTTTCTGTGTTCTGGCTGCATGTACTGTATGGCCGGTCTGCACCTGTTCTGCTGTTATTTCTATCAAATAATCACACCCACGAGGGTTTCCTCTACTGCAACAATCCAGCTAACAACACTCTCAGCAGGGGGTACATCTTACGCCCAAGGTGGTAAAATGGTCAGATAAAGAATGACAGGTATTTTGAAATAGGAGGTGGATTCTGAATGTATATTTGTATACTGTATGTGTGTGTATGTGCACCATGCATGTGAAAGACAGTTTAAGGGTAACACCTCAGATCTGCGATTATCACAGCTCATCCATCAATGTGCTTCTGCAACAAATTGACACCGTGCAGATAGTTTCCACTGAAGAAATGCGAGTATTACGATAGAACTCCCCCCTCAGGCCTTTGAATAGCAATATGTGATTTGGTGTTACTCTATACCTTTCATGTGACAAGAGATGGGCTGGTTGTGCTGGCAGATGAGCACTGGGGAAACGGAAGGTGGTGATGATGTTGTAAATTTACTGGATCGTTGCAGAGCTAGGAAACTCCCACGTACGCAGATATTGCTTGAAGTTGTGAATTATCAGTCTGCCTTGCCCACCTTCAGTAAAATAAGAAAATGCATTGCATTAAAAATATTAAAGAACATTTAACCATATTTTGTATATAGTTAAAACGTACTAATCCAATGGAAATCTTACTGTGATGTCGGTGTGCCCAACTAGCAGACTTATAAGGCAATGCTTATGTGTATGTTAATTTAGGGTATAATGAAATGCATGCTAAACTCTAAACTTCCCCGGGGTTAAATTATGATCTGCATGAAACTGCTCTTTGTCTGCTTTGTGTCCACGCATCTGAAATTTAATATGCTTTCCTGCTAAGTCACAGCAAGGTGTCGCGTGGCTGTCGATAATTGTATAGCATCCATATTGTATCCGATATTGTATACGAGACCAGACATGAACGTTAATGCATGAATTGACTATTTTTTGTTTGGTCCCCCCCCCCCCCCACACGCACAAACACACACCACACACTTTTTTATTTTTTTATTTTCTCCCTTTCACTTCACTTCTAAGAAGCTGCTTCTTGTCACTCACTGGGGTTTGACCCCCTTTTGGCAATCCCCCGGGAGACACTCAGCTATACTCAGCATAATATTGTATATGGTTGTAACACTGCAGTGTCAATAAAGCTGACCTCTATTAAGTTGGAGTCCAGAATCTTCTTTTTGAGATCCCAGGACTGTCTGGCGGTGGTTGTTGACCTTAGAACGTTCCCCTGTTTTGACCTCCCTGTATTGTTCTAGACATTGTGTCAGTTGGTCTGTATAGTTGGCTAAATGCGCTCCTTTGTCTCTTGTAGATCGTAGATTGTCTCTCTGTAGTGGTGCTATTCCCGCAAATGTCTTGCGTAGCAGTGTAGTGATGGCTTACGCATATCAACTACAGTTTTGTTTAGGTAATGATCAGTGGAGGACGTGTGTGCTGAGTATAGAACACACGTATAGAACACACGTTAACCATGGTGTTCACTGCTGTAGATGCCAGTTACCAATCTGTACACCCATGCGAGATGCACACATGTGCGAGCCTCTCAGCTAGCCTCTCAGCTAGCATCACTTGGGAATGTCCAGACGTGGCACAAAGCTCCAGCCGCAGCTGTCTGGACTCTTAAGTGAGTCATGGCTGACTCTCATTGGCTGCATACAACCCCCACCCCTCTGCCCGACCTCATTACTGCTCTGTTTCACTGTGGCCCTGGTGCTCATATGGTGTTTGTATATAGAGTTTTATAGTTCAAGTCCTCTTCAAAGACTGTTGGGTGGGGTTCCTCGTGTAGGGTAATGGGTTGAGTGGCAGACAGTTTATCTCACCGCAAAGTCTTTTGAAAGTCAACTTGTATTTGTCTAAATAGAGCAACTGCCAAACACACACACACACACACACACACACACGCACACACACACACACACACACGACACAAACCCCAAAACCTGATAGTTATGCCGGCTCCTTATTTGGTTCAGCTGAAGTTTAGTTCTCCACTCGCACTGGGGCGACACTGGGTAGAGCAGGGCAACAGGTGATCCAAAAGTCGTTGGTTCGATCCCGGCTAGCTCCTCACCAAGTGTTCAGGTGTCCTTGAGCAAGACTAGATCTAACCCTGACTGCTCCTGGCGGTTGGTCGTTCCTTGCGTGGCAACGATCACCATCGGTGTATGAATGTGTGTGTGAATGGGTGAACGTGAGTCCTGTACAGTGCTTTGAGTGGCTGAAAGGGTTAGAAAAGACGCAATGCAGTCCATTTACCATTACTCCGCTTCAACTCTACCTTTATCCTTTTTCCCCTGTCTGCGGCCGCGGTGGTCCAATGCCACAGGAGTGGTGTCCAACAGCCCCTACCTGCGTGCCTCCCCCGGGCCTTGCCAGGGCATGGTGAACGGGCAGAGGTCTCTGGAGCTGCCCTGCCACAGCCCGGACGGCCGCCAGCACAGCCCTCTCACCAGCCCACTGCTCAACGACGCCAACAGCATCCGCACCGACGACGAAGATGAGGTTCGGAGGAAGGTTTGTGGGCCAATAAAGTTGTGTGTGTGTGTGTGTGGGGGGGGGGGGGGTGGGGGGGGCAATTCTGATAAGAAGCTGGTGCCAATCGCTCGCTGAGATTATGTTTAAAGCCTGCTCTTCGGAGCAAAATAGCAGGAGTACTAGAATACCTGGCCTAAATCATCCTCAAAGAGTTGTGTAGCGACACTGTAGTGTCTACTCTTGTAAACCTGCTAAAATAAATGGGTCACGCTCCGAGATTCTCCTTTCTCACCAATACGGTAGCTCAAGCGCGGGTCAGGCAGACGCTGTAACTCCCGGCGGACTTGTAGCAAAGCGCTACACTTGCTCAATGTCTCCCCTCTCTGGTTCTTGCAGAGGTTCCCAACGGATCGGGCCTACTTCATAGCCAAGGAGCTTCTAACCACAGAGAGGACGTATCTGAAGGACCTGGAGGTTGTGACAGTGGTAAGACGGGCTGTTTGGTCCCCGCACCCCCCCCCCACCCCACCCACACACACCACCGTTGTGTCCCGTAGGGAGAAAACATGGATTTGTTTTTCCCCATACTTCGCTGCTCCACTGACTTGTTCAGCATAACGCACGGACCAGGCAGGGAATTTGGGAGACATTTTGGCAGATGTTGCTCCACTTGATGATTTTCTAACCCAGACAATTTGAGTTTAATGTTACTGAAGGCTGAAGAAATAATAATGTTTGTGTATACGCTGGATTTAATGGCAGTGTGTCGCTCCTACTGCCGTTTTCTGCTTCAGTCAGATCCTTGAGGTTTTACTGGCTCTTAATTTCCTTCATCTCTTGGGAGCGGCGACAGAAAAGGAAATTAAATGGGAGGAGCCAGTTGTTTAACCGTACCGTGAGTAGGGAGGATGCTTTTATGAGGCGGCTCACGTGTGTGATAGAAAGCACCAACCGACTTCACTGGCTCTTTACGGCGGCAGCTTTTCCATGATGTTCCTTACGAGACGTTTTTCATAGTCATAAATATTTTGGTTGGCTGAACTCTCTCTTCCACCCCCCCCCCCCCTTCTCCCCCACAGGCTGACTGGCTCTTTAGCTTTGATGAGGGGTGAAGTCATCTGTAGAACAGCTGTTGCCCTCTGGTCTTCTTCCCGATGTCCCCTAGCAACCCCTGATTTCCCCTAAACCGTCTTACATTTTCCTCCGCGTTATAAATATAGATAGTTTGTCTCTGTTCATTTCAGGAAACCACCATTGTGTGTGTTGTAATCTGAACATGTCAGTATGGTCCGCTAGGGGTGGCGTCAGGAATAATGGGCTATTGATTTCTCCATTAATCCCAAGACTGATAAAAGAATTACAGACAAGTCATGAGGCTGAGCTGTGGCGGTTGAAAGGCAACGTGCAGACGCGGGTCTGATCGCGTAGCTGTTTAAAGTTAAACTTAAGACTTTAAACTGTGTGTGTGTATCATCTCAGTCTTTCCAGGGTGCTGTGGGCAGCGATGAAGCCACTCCAGAGTCTCTGAAGACCACCATCTTCTCCAACTTTGAGCCTCTGTACAAGTTCCACACTGGCTTCCTCCGGGAGGTGGAGCACAGGATGGCCCAATGGTGAGACGAGGAGATACAGTATAGGCCTTCTTCCATCACCTCCAGGTTCTTAACTTCCCCATTGGTCAGCAGCATGCTTGGTGGTATCCATAGAGCTATATGGTGGTATCACATAGGGGTGTTCTTGGCATTCAGCATGCGACAACCCCAACTCCGCCCCCCGCCACCTCCAGCCCCCGATGACCTAAGGAGCTGCGTCTCCATGGCAACAGCCGTGCTACATCAAAAGCTGGCCTTTTTTCTTGCCTTGTGGGTTAGCAGCTATCTTGTTTCCATAACGACGTCATGCTATATCAGACCAGCTCTCTGCACACGCTTATTGATAGAGCATGGCAGAGCCTGCAGCTAATGGCCTTTAATTGTGATGCATGCATGTATTTTCCTGGCTGCATTTGCCAGGGACTACTCTAGTGGCAGTGAACTCAACGCTGGGGCCACTGCACTGCCTGTATCCACTTTGTCATATCTTTGCATATTCAAATATGTCTGGCTAGCTGTAGATTCTTAGCGTTGTTTTCGGAGCTGACTTTATTGTTACTAATTGATACTATATGATTAAAAAAATGTAAAGGATAACAAATGTGTATTTGAAAATAGCATTCGGAATAATAAAAAAAAAGTTGCAGATCTTGTACTGTATATTGATGGGTCAAATTATGCTGAAGAGAGCCATCTGGTGGTAGAGATCGACTTTAATTTCTCCCCAACTTTGGAATTTCTCACATTTTCTCACGTGGAAGCTCTGGTGCTCTATTCAGAATGACCTATATCTGTGATCTTTGTGTCTATAAGCTTTTAGCCAGATAGATAGGTTGATAATGTACTATCCTTGTGAGGAAATGTGTTTAGGGTTCTTCAAGCCCAGATGCAGTCAGCCACAACAGTGTACAAAATAGTTCACATGTAGTGGAAAACTTTAGAGTTTTCTCTCTAAACACTAATGTTTGTCTCTGTTAGGGAGGGCCGATCTAACGCTCATATCAAAGGGGACTACCAGCGCATTGGAGATGTCATGCTGAAGAACCTCCAAGGTCTAAAGGTGAGGCACACACTATTAGCGGTGACGGCTAGGGCCAATGCCTGCCAGATGATCTGACGTGTGCCCCCCGTGTCTCGGTCCGTAGCCGCTGACGACACACCTCCAGAAGCAGTCAGAAGCCCTGGTGGAGCTGGAGAAGGCGTGCAGGGCATCCCGTCACTTGGAGGGTCTCTGTAGGGACTTTGAGCTGCAAAAGGTGTGCTACATCCCCCTCAACGTCTTCATCCTCAGGCCCCTGCACCGTCTCATGCACTACAAGCAGATCCTGGAGCGGCTGTGTAAACACTACCCGCCAACTCACGTGGACTTCAGGGATTGCAGAGGTATTGTCATTGAACCCGCTGCGCATGTCGAAGGCGGGGCGGCAACGCGCGTGCCGACTGCCGTAAAAGCCTTCTCCTCTGTCTGCTTCTCAGCTGCGTTGGCAGACGTCTCTGAAGTGGTGGAGCAACTCCAGGGAAGCATGTTCAAAATGGAGAACTTCCAGAAGCTTCTGGAGCTTAAGAAGGATTTGATTGGCATCGACAATCTTGTCATTCCTGGCCGGGTGGGTGCAGTGAGCGGCCGTCGGCCATATAGAAATGAATAGTACGCATTCTTTCTTTTTCCTCCCCAGATGGAAAGTTGATACTTGTCACGAATTATGCTCCTTTGTGTTTTGCAGGAGTTTATCAGGTTGGGCTGTCTCAGCAAGTTGTCGGGAAAAGGCCTCCAGCAGAGAATGTTTTTCCTGGTAATGTCCAATTATCGAGATTAGGTCTTTATTAAACATAATTGATTATTTAGTCTACTAATCTCAGTTGGATAATAGCTGGTTCAGGGTGGTTCAGCATAAAATCTACTTGAGGCTTTCATTGCAGAGGTTTAACCACGGTTTAACACATACATAATTTATTTACTGCTACAATATACTGTACCCACTCTATCCAGATGGATGGATTAAGCATGCAAAATGCAATCTCTTTCTCTCTCTCTCTCTCTCTCTCTCTCTCCCCCCCCAGTTCAACGATGTCATTTTGTACACGAGCAGAGGGATGACTGCAACCAATCAGTTCAAGGTTCACGGGCAGCTGCCTCTCTATGGCATGACAGTAAGAACTTCTCTCCACACACACACACTCCCACTCGTTACCCCGGCCTCCGTCAGCACCACTTTATCTCCCTTCAAGTGCCACCGAATGGCGTGACCGCTGCTCTAGCTTAATCTGTCAGCACACGTCCCTCCGCACACGCACACCGCACTAATGGGGTTCTAGCCGCCCATAACGCCCCCCGCCCGCTCCCTGTTTATTTTGGCCCGTGTGTCTTGTGTGTTGGTCCAGATCAGAGAGAGCGAGGACGAGTGGGGCGTCCCTCACGCCTTCACCCTGGTGGGACAGAGGCAGTCGCTGGTCGTAGCAGCAAGGTACAGTGAGAGCAGTGGTAACAGGGCAGTAGAGCTCCACCAGAGATACCCCCGCTGCTGTAGGTTCCTCAAGGTCTAGAGTCATTAGGTTGGCATGCTCGTCTTTTCCACTGTAGAGTAAAATGGGGGTGGTGTAAAAAGAGAACCATGCAGTGTATATATGTGGCGCATGAGAAAACACAGAGAGCAGTCGTTCTCCTATTTGACTGTCTTTCTGTTCTTAAACAGTATACACTTATTAAACATAAAAATGGTCTATTGTTTAGAATATGGCTTCTGACCACTTCTGAAGTTTGTTTATGATTATTTGTAAACAAACTTATTATAAAATGTAATGAATTGTACAGGCCTAAGCTGATTCCCAGTTATCTATTTAGTTGTCTGTCAGAGATGGAGAAGTGGATGGAGGACATTAAAATGGCCATAGACACAGCAGAGACCAGCAATGGCATCTTGTCTGACCTGCTAACCAGCAGCCCGACCGACAACAGTAAGTATGTGCATGTACACAAAACGTTGCTTGTGCAGTAGGTACAATAGTTGTGACGCGAGTTGTTCTCTAGGTGAGCTCAAATGATGAACTTGGCATGGACTTGTCCATTCAGAGGCATTATTTAAAGGGGTATAATAAGACGTAATGCATTTGCCTGAAGAATTGTTGAGAACAGTGGTTTTGCGCAGGGTCTTTTCACATTTACTAGCATATACTATAGTGTTTAGCTTCCAGTCGTTATGACATTCAGCAAACTACTTTCAGCAAAGGCTAGGTAGCGTTAATAGAACAGTATTCTATTTGGATACGAATGGAAAGCATTAGTTTGTACGCAGACGTGCACGGTTCACTCACACATGAATGACTATGTTGTGCTGTATAAGACACAGTACTTTCACTAGCCAATAAGTGCACACTGCCAGTATACAGTAAATATCAGTGATGTTATAGCAGCACACATGGACTCTTGCAGTAGCTATGGGTGACTGACCACACCGTGTGTGCTACAGCCTTTCTCTCCCCAACGACACCACAGCTATTTTCTAGTAGTAACGGCCTCCTGACTTTCCCAGAATTCCCAGAGGACTCCTCGATGGAGCCGGAGTCCGAGGACGACATGATGGCGTCGCGCACCTCCCTGGAAAAGCCCACACCTCACCGTGGTAACACCACGGTGCACGTATGCTGGCACAGGAACACCAGTGTGTCCATGGTGGACTTTAGCATAGCCGTGGAGGTACCAGCTCAAACCTGGAAGCTGCTTCTCCCTGTCTGCCCCCATTCCTCCTGTTCTCCTCTCATGTCCGAGTGTGTGTGCTGTGTATCGCTGTCTGTAGCCAAGTTCTCTCTATGGAAATGGTATCCTCCTGTGATGGTTGATGCAATTGTCTGTTTTGCTTATAGGGGGAGGGGGAAGGGGGGGTATATTTGTCTGAGAGCTTTCATGACCATATTGTAATTTTGTTGAGTAAAAAAAACATTCAGGACTTTATATTCCTTTAGACGAAAGACATTGTTTAGTGGGAATGTGCCTCTCAATTTCCTAAAGCCAGTATTTGTTAACTACTGTTAAAGAGGAACCATCTACCTACTCTGTATCTTCGTGGTAATTGCAGACAAGACATCCTGTCCTATGAGGGTACCGTTCCTTTCTTTTGTGACAGTTGGCTAACACTAGTTAGCTAGCTGTGTGTTCACGAAGCTGTTCTGCCCTCCTTTTCTTCCCTCGCTCTTGAGCCCTCTGCGTGTGGACCGTCTATAAATAGACATGTAGAGCGAGAGAGGGATATGTAGACGTGATGGACACATGTCACACTCGACAGATCGTGATACTGTTATGGGATGTAGAGAGCCAGACTAGTGACACACCCCACTGTGCACACAAGCTATATGAAGGCATCCAGGTTTAGCTAACAATAACAAAACGTATATAATATAATAGGTAATGGGCTCCTCCACAGCGGTGCCTTGGACACGCCCTGCCACTGGCCCTTGTGTTTTAGCCCCGCCCACTGCATGCTTGTGTGTTTCACCTGCTCAGTCTCTGTGTTTCTGTTCCTCCCTCTCTCCCTCCCTCCTTATCTCTTGATCCCTTCCCCC
>JAODUH010000014.1:3385305-3411984 GCA_027564835.1 Typhlichthys subterraneus | reverse complement strand
TATATATGTGTGTAAAATTAAGATGTTTTTTCCCCTCAAATATTTCAGTTTGTTTTTCAATTGAATTGTTCACACTAGAAGGTGAAATAAAGTTCTGACTATCTTTGTCTCATTCTTTTATATAACAAAAACCTGGCATTTTAACAGGAGTGTGTAGACTTTTTATATCCACTGTGTGTGTATATATATATATATTCTGCATATACAGGCTATCATAAACATATATATATAAACTGTATATATATTATTATTTTTCCTCCTTAGAAAAGTTGTATTTAGGTACCTAAATGAATCCCATGTTAATGGAACTGTCTATTCTCTACTTGTAGAAACTCCTCATTGCTCAGATCAAAATGGTCCTCAAAGTCCTGTTTCTGTATATCCCACTCCCAATGTTCTGGACACTATTTGACCAGAAGGTAACTTCTGCATCTGCCGGCACAGCAACATCATAAACACCATATTTTGAAAGGCAATGTGAAGATACAGTATTGTGAATATAGCATGCACACCTGACATGTTGTCTGTGGAAGCTAATAACTGCTTCTTTACAGGGCTCTAGGTGGACGCTACAAGCCACCACCATGGACGGGAACTTTGTATGTTATATTTTCAAACCAATCCTGTAATAACAACAGTAATCAACATGTTCAGGATTCCTAATAACTTTGTTTTCTTTCCAGGGATTTCTTATATTGCAGCCGGATCAAATGCAGGTAAGATAAAGATGATGTAATTTTGTTTTTAAATGTCTAAAAAATTATCATTCTTCCCATTGTTTTAATTTGACAGACAGTGAACCCAATCCTGATCCTGACACTAGTTCCTTTAACGAATAGTGTAATCTATCCTCTGATCAGAAAATGTGGCTTTAACTTCACGTGAGTATAGGCTATACCAACCACGCCATTGTATATGTATAGGTCCTTAAGCAAGATGCCTAACCTTTGCAAGCCTTTTGTATCTGTGGTGTTACAACAGCCCTTTGAAAAGGATGACAGTTGGGATGTTTTTTGCCGCCATGGCCTTCGTGGCTGCTGCCCTGGTTCAGCTTGAGATTGACGTGAGTGTCAGAAAACATAAGCATCAAGCTTTCATTGTCTCACCATGGCTGTGGATTTACAGTAGGCAATCACATTGGGTGGATGTTATTATGTATGACTGATGTTAGAACATTCTGCAAACTAAGAATACAAATATTGTGCTTATTTACCTACATTATGTTCATTCTAAATATGTGCCTTTACAGAAAACATTGCCTACCTTTCCATCAGCCTCGCAGAGCCAAATTAAATTACTTAACATGGGCAATACTCCATTGACAGTAACCCTGCCAAACCAGCAGGGTCCAGTAGATCTCGCTGCAGGGAAGGTATGTGTAACACAACATGATGAACGATGAGTGAATTATTTCATGAAATTGATATAATACAGGCACTTCTCTTATTTGCAGATATAAGGCATTACACAAGGTATATGCAATGTGTGAGACATGCAAGATCCCTCAACCTCCTTTCTATTTGTAGGATACTACATACTTTACATTTGATGAAGCTGTGATCAGTGTTTCATTGGGAAGGCCTGGGATATCTAGAGACATTCCCTTGGAAAAAGACATGCGGCAAACACTTCTCATTCCGGCAAACGTCAGCAGTGAATGGATACTGGTGCGTTAGGACATTTAAAATTACACACATCTTGTTAGCAAGACTAAATCATACTCTTATCATTCATTGCAGACCACAGACTTAACTGCCAAACCAGAGCAAGGCAGCAATGCAATAAGGTAAAATATTTAGATCTTAATCAAAAGTTATAGTTATTTCTAATTTGTTATTTTGAGATGTGTATAATGTGTCTGTCCTTGCTGCCTACACTATGAATACTTTTTTCTGAATATGAACCATTTATGTTTATGATCATTTCAGATTTGTCAATGGAATGAATACAGCGGTGAATGTAACAAGTAGTGCTGCCAACATTGGATTCATTGGAACAAGCTCCTATTCCAACTACTCTTTAATAAAAAATGGAAAGTAAGCATTTGCCTTCTCTCCCCTTGTTCTGCATAATTCCTAAAGCTGATATACAAGCACAATGTGCTGACGAAGTGGCTTTTCTGCTTCATTGACCAGGACCGTGTTCACTATAAGCAACGGTGCAGAGTCATGTGAATATGACAGAGAATTTGGATTTGGAAGTGCCTATACACTTCTCATACCCGATGCTTTCTTTTTTGTGCCCAACGTAAGTTTCACTTTCTCTAACGCGTACATTTATTTTAACGCAAGAGCTAAATGTGCTCTAATACTTTACCCTGTGGTAAGGTAAATGTGGCAACTTTTTATTTAATTATAAACAAGACTCCAAGACTTGAGATGCGACTAGATTCGGTTTGATGTGTAGACCTAATAAGTGAATAGAAAATGTTTCATCACCTCATACCTACAAATACCAAGTCTGTTTTCCATCTGGACCAGATATGTGATACTTTTGACCTTGTGGTTTTCAGTGTGCAGAAGCCATCAGGGAAGGAGAAGACATCCAGCCAAACTCAGTTCACATGGCCTTACAGATACCACAGTACTTCCTAATTACGGCTGGTGAAGTGGTCTTCTCCGTAACCGGTCTGGAGTTTTCCTACTCACAGGTAAAGGAAATAGGTGGGCAGTTCCATATACTTCATTTTAGTGATGCTACACATACTGTTATTTGTTTTATAATAGACTTGTTTCTGTCTTCAAGGCACCTAGCAACATGAAAGCTGTTCTACAAGCCGGCTGGTTATTTACTGTGGCTATTGGCAACTTCATTGTGCTCATTGTGGCTGAGCTTGCAAAACTCCCAAAACAGGTATGTTGTAGCCTAAAGCCCATACCAAATTGAAAATGAACATGGAAAAGGGAATATTGCATCGATAGTTGCAATTGTTGTTAACACTGACGGTCTCTGTAGTGTCAATGTCTTTACTCCTGTTTCAGTGGGCAGAGTATGTCCTGTTTGCCTCTCTCCTGGTCGCTGTTTGCTTCATCTTCTCCGTAATGGCATATTTCTACACATACATCGATCCTGCAGAGATTGAGGCCCAATTCAGGAAGAAAGATAGTGAGGATACCAAAATCCCTGTGGACAAGGATAACCAAATTGGAAAAGATGGATTGAGTCCAGTCAGGGAAACCCACATGTGAACTATCGAACAAACCAAATAAATATTCCTGTCTTAAGATCAAAGTTAAGAAAACTGAAACTAGTGTCAGTGTCCTCTTGCAGGTATGTGAGGTGCGTGTGTGTGCGCGCATGCGTGTGTGTCTGTGTGTGTGTGCAGCTTGGTAAATGAAATAGTCAATAGCGTGTAAATGTAGACAATGCACATTCTATAAACCTGTTGTAGATCTAGGACACTGATAGGATATCACTTCTTTTTTTAAACAAAATTATTGCAAGCATCCGACTTGAAATCTATCAACAATGATGTAGTCCTAATCATGCATTTTGTTTTTGTATTATTTTGTAGTAACTGCTTTGAATAAAAAGAATACAACGACCAGTGTATTTTTCTGCTGTTTTGAGATTCTCCATTGACACTTTTTGGTTATGAAATCAATATAATCTAGTGGGCGATCTTATAGTCCTAGGCCGAGGCTATGCAGTTTGTGCACTACAGTCAAAATAATATAAAATGGCATGCATTTAGAGGTAGACATCATAGACTACTGTCTGTGAAGTTCTTATAGTGTCTGATTGTACCCATGCGTATACACTTTCATACATATACCACTAAAAGTGTGGCACATAATTATACGATTGACGACACGTGCACTGTAAATGTTTTTTTCATAGTTGCGATTGGTTCTCCAGAAAATGAGTGTGACAGCAATCAAGATGGCGTTTGGCAATAGAGAAAAGTGAGGATAGAACAACAACAAACATTTCAACTCTGTAAGTGTGAATGTTTCTTAAAGGAATGTTCAACCACAACGCTATATGAACTTTGGGGAGTAGTCAAACTGGTGCTAATAGATTGCGCCGTGCCAGCGTCACTGAGCCAACGTTTGCTAACTAGCTGCTAAAGTAGCTAGCGGTGCTCTTATCTGCGGAAGACCAGTGAACCAATACGGCACGGTACTGTGGACTGTAAACCAGATCGAAGTACAGCAAACTGGCCAAGTTGATGATTCAGGATTGAGGTATTTAAACTAAACAATGCTCGCAGGTAAATTGTAAACAGTTTAGAAAGGTAGTCGGCGAGAGGGACAACTAAAGCATCTTAAAAGGCGTCATCTTCGTTGATTCTACGCCATGGCTCACTCTCCTGTACAAAGCGGACTTCCTGGGATGCAGGTAAGATGCACATTTTAACTTCTTCTTGTGACTAACTACGGGAACCATTCTTGACTTTACTTGTCAAGCGTTTTGACGTATCGTTAAGAGTTTTAACTGCCATGGTCAATTTAACGTTTCATGGTTAAGTTTAGATTCCTTCGAAATAAGTGATAGGTTTGCAAATACGATTGCAGTGCATATTGGCGTCAGCCCAAATCTACCGTAGTATTTCTATGATCGACTTACGGTACATCAATAGCTTGTATTGTTTGTATTGCCCCCTCCTCTGGACAAATGTACGGTATGCTTTTGCATCCATACGATGTGGCAATCAGCAGCCAATATTTTTGGACTACTTATTATTTTTCTTATTAAATTGAATAACCAAGATGGTAACACAAACTGAACACACATACTTTTGTGTGATTACTGTAGAATATTCTTGATGAACAGACTAGTTATTAGTAATACCAGTAACCTGCTGCCATGTTGTTGCTGCTTACAATCAACCTATGTTAAATTGTAGATCCAGTCTTGTAGGTTGCTGTCAGTTTAGTTTACTAACTGACTTTTAAGGCGTGATTTAAACTAGGTAATTGCTCATTCACTCGCAATGAAGGCATGATGATCGGCAAACTTGGTAAGGCATATCTTTAAGCTCTGTCATGCTAGACCCCTATGCTAAACCACATTACCCCTCATTCTGAATGAAGAAACTGGATTACATGTGTAGTGGGTTTAGCTTTGGACGAGCTAAATATCTGCCTTGGAGGCTGATAGGCCTGTGAGGTTAATATGCATGTATTCAGAGCAGGTTTTAAAACAGACTGTACAGGTAGTTGTTGCCATAAACCTGACTAGTGGTCCTACTACATTTTCTTATTTTTACTAGGGCCTTTTCATCAACATACTTTTCCACCCCAATGCCTGACTGCACCAGTGTTGGGCTATCTTTTCCCTACTTGGCTATGTTGTGCCCTGCACTACTACACTTTGTTCATTGCTAACAGAATTTCACGACTCTCATTGCATTTATTTTTTCCCAGTGTGCAACTGATTGTGTCCATTATCCTTCAACAAACCATGCATTAGCAGTCTTACAGGAAGCTATACTCTTGGGAGGTATGATGGCAAAAGGCCTGTCTGCAGCTAGAGAGCATATAGTAACTTAAGTACTGATGTATGTGTTGAAATAAACATGGTACCATATTAGGTTTGATAAAAGGAAACCTCTTATCTTAATGCTGAGTTTGTAGTGCAATTCATGGAAATGCATAACGCCAGCAGGCATACTTCAGGCAGTTTCAGCTTATTATTGCAACGCTGTAAGGGGAATTGGAATGGCAAGAATGAGGAGCCCAGTTCTTCCCATGAGGAAATGATCCATTTAGTTGGGTCAATAAGGTGTAGGCCTTCTGCTCTGTCCTGTGTGATGAAAGTCATTAAACCTCATCACTGATGGGCCGTCATTTGTGTTTACAGTTATTGTGTACACGTGCTGAGCAGCGAAGTACACTTGTCGAAGTCTGCATTTCATTCACCAGACGTTAGTCTCAAACACATGGGCTACATAGGCTATTTCAAGCCATTGGGCAGAAATCTAACAAAATATGTCAGACTGGGGCTTGTTGGCAAACAAATTAATGAGAGTTTTAGGATTTGTAGGCTAATGCCGTGCTTTGCTGTCTGTGCCTGTGTGCTGTGATTATTGTGTTTACATTCCACACTGCTTGACTTTCTCATGACCTAAGGATGATATGGGTTCCTGCTTTTGGTCAGACCTTCAAATCCTTGATGACTTTTACTAAAACACATTCCTCACTGGCTTATTCTCTTACTGTCTTTGTGAGGCAGGAAACACTTTCCATTGGGTTTGTCATAGTGCACTTTAATACTGGTTGTTCTGAATTGTACATTGAGAATGTGTGCAAAAAATCATCACAGTAAAATGAAAACAAAAAAAACTCTTACTAGGCTACTCATAAGATTATAGCATAGTCACTGTTTGTTTTGTTTAGTGTTTCCATAACTGTAGTATCCACTATGTATGTACTGCTGTTTGCCTTAAAAATCTACTTTGGTTGTCTTTCTGTCTGACAGAATCTCAAAGTTGACCCAGAGGAACTTTTTACCAAGCTGGACAGAATAGGAAAAGGATCGTTTGGGGAGGTTTTTAAAGGCATTGACAATCGATCTCAGAAAGTTGTGGCCATTAAAATTATTGACCTCGAGGAGGCAGAGGATGAAATTGAAGACATCCAACAGGAAATCACTGTGCTTAGCCAATGTGATAGCCCCTTTGTAACAAAGTATTATGGAGCCTATCTTAAGGTAAGCTATAACTATGAATATAGTATTAATGTACTTAATGTAAACGGTTACAGTGTGGGCATTATTTAAGTGTCAACAGTTTCTAAATGACATCTTAGGAAATTGCATGAAGGTTAATAAATGATGCATATAGTAATGGAGCATGTCTGACTTGGCTACTATGACGGTAGTCTCGCAGAGCCAGCCTTTACTTCCTTAAAGTCTGGGACACAGCGCTGGCTAACTGCGTCAAGATCCGCCTACTTGACAGGAGAGGTGTTTCAATTGACATGCACGATGACCAACAACGTAACTCGATGACAAAGTCGGACGTTAAACTTAGACGGAGAAATTTGTTGAGAAACGTAACAACTGTTTTCAGTATTGTATATCTGTTAGATAAGTACACATTATGGTTACTGCTTAAAATAAATGCAACAACTAAACTTGGTAAATAAAGCTGTGCCCTATCGTACAGCATTACAGTGTATATGTATCAGATGTTCAGCACAGAGTTGCTAGTGCTAATGTACAGAACGGAAGAGGCTGAGACTGTAACTATGACAGTAACTGAATTAGCCATTAGGCCAGTGTTGTAAGAACAAATTCCCATTTTGACAACTTCGCAAAGTTTCACAATTTCTAGCAAGAGAAAAGTATATCACCTGCCATAGTTCACTGTGGCAAGTGCCAGGTGATCATTAGTAAACTGACAGTTTACTAATAGTGACTATCATAGGTGTTGTGTTTGTGCATTTAGGAAATGCAATAAAAGGCAGATGTTTTGGAAATTTGCTGTCCAGCTTATTGGAGTAAACTGCAGTAAATAGTTAGAGCTATCACCCCATATACGATACTGATACATCTGTCCACATTCCACTGCAGTGTATCTTAAGATGGAGAGAAGCCATCAACTCACCTGATGAATGCCCTAATGATATTAAGATCATTCAGCCTCCTGGTGCAGGAGTCATAGTACCAGTAATGAACCACATGGCAAACTGACCTAGGATTGTTTTTACACATTTTGTACATTGAAGATAACATGCATCTAAATTGATACATCTTTCTTTTATATAGGGTACAAAATTATGGATTATTATGGAATATTTAGGTGGAGGATCAGCACTAGATTTGGTAAGTGCATGAGGGTAATGGCAGTTGCCCTGTTTATCTTTTAATTTATTATATATTTTACATTATTTCTGAAACTATTAAATTAGAGGTGGTAACAATTAAATATTATTAATCCTAACTGCATACCCCAAGTATCAAAGAGTGTGTGTGTGTGTGTGTGTATATATATTTTGAGCGCAGATCTTATTCTATCTCCTCTTAGTTGGAACCAGGGCCATTAGATGAAGCACAGATTGCTACCATCCTGAGAGAGATATTGAAGGGGCTTGAATACCTGCATTCTGAAAAGAAAATCCACAGAGATATCAAAGGTGAAATTAAATATATTACCTGTGTGAATATACGGTTTGCCATTTTGTTAATTCTTTAGTTGAAGTATGTATTGGGAAAATATAATGGTACAATGCTTTATTACAAGCATGTATTCGCTACTACCCAACCATTAAACTAGTCCAGTCCAAGTAACAGAAATGTAATCGGATCTGCAAGCACGGGTGCAGCATGGGTTGAAACAAATACAGATAGTTGTACTTGGAGTCAACGGTATGGGCTTGCCTTTGCCAGCTGTGCTGATGCTCTTAAATTCTTGGAGGCGGGACGTTCACCAGCTCGTGTGTTTCTGTTTGGTTCCCAGCGGCTAATGTGTTGCTCTCAGAACAAGGGGATGTGAAGCTGGCGGACTTTGGAGTGGCGGGGCAGCTGACGGACACCCAGATTAAGAGGAACACATTTGTAGGCACCCCGTTCTGGATGGCACCTGAAGTCATAAAACAATCTGCTTATGACTCAAAGGTCAGCATCCTTCATTATCATGCTCGAAGGTTAGCTAATGAATGTTCTATTTGAAGGAAGTGAAGAGTTTTCATTTTATTTAAGGTCACTGCTGATTTTACGCTGCGCTGTTTAGCTTGTCTATCCTTTCGTTTTCTCTTTAGTTTTCATTACATGACTAGAAATTGCAGTATTTTAGCACAGCCTTGGGTTTTGGTATTTTATTTTTTTTTAAATGTATGAAAGGTTTCTAATTACTGCTGCTTTAGCAACCCAAAAATAGCTAGTATTTATAATGTGTGTAAGCATGTTTAGATTCTAGAATATCTGTCTGAATTGTTCCTGCTCTAAGCTGTGTTGTGTTGTAGGCAGACATCTGGTCCCTGGGCATCACGGCAATAGAACTTGCCAAAGGAGAGCCGCCCCATTCTGAGCTCCATCCCATGAAGGTTTTGTTCCTCATCCCAAAGAACAACCCTCCCACGCTGGAAGGAAACTACAGTAAACCCCTCAAGGATTTTGTGGAAGCTTGTCTAAATAAGGAGCCCAGTTTTGTAAGTCCAAAAGACACGTGTCCTTACCAAAATATCTGTTTTAGGCGGACCACAGAAGATGTGGTGCGGCATAATGATTTGCTGTTTTGCAATCTTTCCTCAGAGGCCGACTGCCAAAGAACTGCTGAAACACAAGCTGGTTGTGAGGCATGCCAAAAAGACATCGTACCTTGCAGAGTTGATAGACAAGTACAAGAGGTGGAAAGCGGAGCAGTCTCGGGAGAAGTCCAGCTCGGATGAGTCTGACACGTAAGTCATCGTCTGGTCAAGGGCGTTTAATGTTGTCACTCTGGTTTCTAAATGTACTAGCTCTGTGGTGTCGCTGTAGGGAGCAGGATGTCCAGGCATCCGGAGGCAAGGACTCTGCCAGTGATGACTGGATCTTCAACACCATCCGGGAGAAGGACGTTAAGAAGCTTCAGAATGGAGCAGAGCAAACTGCTGAGCTGGAGAGGAACCAGGTGTGAAACTGCATTTTATTATTTATTTTTTTTAGCATACTGTACCTGTCAATCACAGGACAGTATTCTGGGCGTTAGGCTATTTTAACCTGGTGTACTTTCAGGTGCAAGATGGTCCGAAGATGCCTTTGTCACAGAGCTTGTCTACAATCTTTTCCCCGCTGTTTACACAGGTCAATACACCTTTCTATGCATAATTTCTCTAAATTTGCAAATTATTTTGACTATTTTATCACTTGTTTCACAATGACTTGAAGATTATCAGGGTCGTCCTGTGATTCATGACCAAATCCACATTCTGATGTAATTGTCATAAATATAATTAATTTGGGCAGACCACAGTTTATACATAGTATTTCTTTTAAATGGACACCCTCAAAGTTGTCTGGATTGTGTTTAAAATCTCTTCTAACGGTGTCTTGTTTTTGCAGTTGAAAGAGAAAAGCGTGGCCAGTAATGGCAATATGGAGGCTGTGGAGCAGCTGAAGGAGGCCATTTTCCTGGCAGAGGAGGAGTGTCCGGGAATCTGCGACTCTCTGCTGACTGAACTGCTGCAAAGACTGCAGAGGTAATGCCAGCTGCCACTGCCTCTACACGGCGTTGCAATGAAGCCGTTGCTCTCCATTGAGAAATGACTCTCATTGAGCTTTTCCGTAGCCTGCGTCTTTACAGCGAACGGTGCTTGAAGTGTTTCTGTCCTATTTGTCAGGTTCTCCCGGCCTAGAGCCTCAAGCCCTCAGTGAGATGAGTTGGCGCCTGGCAGCATGCAGCCTCGTGGTCCACCATGTGAATGGTGGCGGTCAGGTCATTGCCACTGTCGTCCACAAGCAGGATGAAGTCTCCATAAATCACTCGCCTAAATCTAATATTGGCCTGCTTAATCTGTTCTTGAAAACAAACGCACCGTGGAGGGTCCTGTTCAGGACAGTCGGACTCAGCTACCATGGCCATCGCCACCTGCTGCGAGACATTCTCCGTGACTGCTATGTTTAAGAATGGATGTCCGTTTGTCTCCAAGGAATCTTGATGCGCGATGTGGCTTTATGCTCTTTAGTTGTCACTGCAGCCTTTCAGAGAAAGCGTTCGTATCTTGGTTGTGTCTGCGTGGGTTTGTTCAGATTTCCTGTGACATGTGTAGTGGACATTGAGGTCATTGAAAACTCAGGTATCTTGCTTTACATTGGTTTGTGTCCAGTGGGAGCTGGGCAGTGGGAAAGTGCTACAGTATATCAGGTGGCTGTACATATTTGTAAATAAGAATTATTTTTACCGATAATATGAAATACTGCATTAAGGAATCACTGTGTACAAAAGGCCAAATGAGAACTGTAGATGCTGGTTCAAAGTAAAAGATTTAGAGATTTTAAATGGACATCATTGAGATTGCCTTGCCTTTTATTACCTGTTATTTTATACATCAGGCTCTGATTGTAATATCCTTTAGTTTTTAAAAGGACTTAACCATTGAATGAGAATGGAAGCCTTCTATCATGTTAGTGATTTATTTTGTTTGACTTTATCTGATTATAGTATTCTAGTTTATAACACACATGCTGTGCTACTTGTACTGTAAGGAATGTAGAATGTAAAAGCAGGCTGTATAATTTCAATGTCACTCCAATAGCACAGTGTACATTCTTGTTCAGTAAGTTGTTCAGCCAGGCCTGGAGTCATTCTTGGTTGATGTTTGCACCCATCATTTCAGCCCTGTGTGTTTGACTATTAACTGAGGTTTCATCCATTCATTGCATTTTAGGGGAAGTTCATCAACAGGCTTGTCTTCCTGGGAACAGGCGAGGTACAGTCAGCTTTAATTGCACTTAAAATACAAATAACGATGCCTATTTGTACCATAAACAAAGTAGCCATATGACGGTAGCATGATATTTTATTAGCCTTGCTATATGGCAGCAATGTCTGGCGAAGGTATAGCTGAGAAGTTCAATCCCAGTGAACATACATAGACTTCTCATATACTGTAGATCACGCTGCAATAACTATAGTAGCATAAAGCCAGCGGCTGAGATGCAATTTGCACTGCTCTACTACTAGTTACTTACACGTGCAAGAAATATTAGTCCAGGGAATTTACCAGCTTCATATGCGTTGTAGCATACCAATGCTGGGAGAATGCTGAGATGGTATTGTGATTTTTCGATTTGCCAAATTGGCATTTTCTAATGAACAAATGGACAGAGAAAGGTAACTTGCATAGCCCTGTACATTGGCGAATACACTTTCTTGACTGAGGGGGAGGGGGGGGGGGTTGTCTCTTGGTATTTATGTTAATAGCCTGTAATATATTTTGTATCCTGTCCTGCTAGTTTTTTCAGCTGCAACATCGGCAGGAGAGGTTGGCAGGACAGTGCTTTACTTTTAGTCCCAGACACCCGTTATCACCCAGTGTGGTACCAGTGATGCCATGTTTCACATTTCCCTATTTCGTTCAGCCCTAATTACATTACCAATCTGACAAGTCAAAGTGCCATTTCACTTCCCAATTTCCACCCATGTACAAGTCTGCCTGTAGTAGCTCAATCTTTATCAGTGTTGCACTTTGTACATTTTGTCTGGATTTCAACATACATGATAGTCATTAGGTCACCGTATGTTGGGATTTACATGCTTGCTACAGTTTTATTTGGTGAGCAAGATGATCAATAGGACTCGTTGCTCAGGTAGGATGTTCTATTAAACTTTATTTTAACCCAGGAGTTCAGTATATTATAGAAAGGATTATTTGGTTATTTGATGTTCATTAATAAACATTTCATTTATGTAGCACGTTCCAGAATGTCCCATGCTCATTTAGCACCAAGGTCATGGACTGCTTGTTTCAACAAAATATTAAGAAAAAATAAAAGTCTAACATTAATTGGGATTCTTTTATTTTTCTGGTTGACAGATGTCTGGATTGTGTCATCTTAATACAACTAATGATACTATTTTTGGCACTATGCCAAATTCATATAATTTAACTAGTGAAATTGCAATAGTCTTCACGTGCTGAGTAGATACTTCTCATAGACATTTTAAAACCACCTGCAACAGGTCGGCAAATACCTCACAGCAAGTTTTATTTATACATCCAAAAACAAAAGATCAAATTTCTCACACTATATACAGATATTACATACAGTGTTTATACACCTTACATAATTTTGTACACAAGAAAAATATACATAAAAATGTAAACCTTTGTATACAAAAAAATACCTTGGACAAATTAAACAAGGACCAATAAAAGGTGACTAGAATATTAGCTCATCCTATCATCTTTAAAAACAGTAATACAGTACATTCAATGAGTATAGGAATTTGTCAGCCATTTCTGAATTCAAGCAGTTACAAGTGCCTACAAGCCCTGTTAATTTTGATCTACATGTTTTGTTGGTAGAGTGAACTGGTACAGCAACTAATCTCACACTATGTGAATACAGCAGTATTGCCTTGCTTGCGCAAACTCAAGAAAACATTCCATTGTAATGTCTAGGGGCATTGTCTTTGCATCTACAGATGACACAACCACCGAGAAGCCCAGTTGTCTCCTGTTGAGCTACATGTTCACACTTAATGTGCTGTCTCTTTGGAACTGAGAGAGAGAACTGGGCCTCCTCTCAGCTAGAGGTGGGCTCTGATGCAGGATAATAACACTAATGATGGCGGCTGTTGGTTCTAATGAGCGTCCAAGCAGAAAGCAAGACAGACGGGGCCATGCAAGATGCCACTGGCCACATCTCGTCCTGTGCAAATCTTAGTTGAAACATAACGTATGCATCTGTATAGATTCTCTTTCCCCTCAAGGGAAAAGGGTACGCAATGCATATTTGGGTCTCATCTAACCACCGAGTACGAAGCCGGTGGTCACAATATAAGGGAAATGTTGATTTGTTCTCAGATCTCACCCCATGCAATCCCAGACTTTAAGCAGCAGCAGCAGCTATGTGCTGTAGTTTAATAGCTATCAAAAATAGTCTTTCACAATATAATTTAAAAACATGACAGTGTACACATACAAGACATTGATCCGTCTGATTTTGAGAGAACATTTTGATAGCCATTAAAACAGACGCATTCCACAAAACACAGGTTCCACGGAGTACTTCGCAAATAATTTCAATCCATTGCTACTGAACAAATCACCAATAAACGCCAATGCTGAGATTGCTATTCTATATACCTAATACTCAATGTCTGAGAATCTGTTTAATAGCATCTAATTAAAAAAAAAATCAACTCATGGTTGTGGTTGCTGTGACAATTTACCAAACTGGGATGAATCAATTTGTCAATTATTTTCTAAACAGACAGGATATGATTATCAGTTACTATGCATCATTGACCTTAAGAATTCACCTGATAGTTGAGAAGAACAGACGGTGCTATTATACCTCAGACATGCTCAATGTGCCAGTTCATACCATGGCGTCACACTACCACAGACAGCTGACAGATGGTCAAACACATTATGTTCATATACAAATTCACTGTATCCAATACACATCATTCTCTTAAGTCATTCTCTGGGTTAGTTAACCACAACAGATTTCTGTATGTCCAGAGAGTATGTCTGAGATGACTAAGCCACTACGGCCTTCTTGACCTTTATTATTACACAAGCTGATATTCCTCCCCTACTCTTGTTGCAGAGACGTTGATTGGACCTCATCGGTGGTCTGTCACTGACACATTTCTAGTTCATAAAAACGTTTTAAAATGTTTTGACCGTTACAAAGGCCCAAATGTATTTCTGGTCCATATCAGCCAGGATTACATAGTGAAGCTACATTTACGTGGAGACCAATACAATACCTTATAATATGAGAGTTATGTCCATGTGTTTTATTGCTATAAGAAACCAGATTTACCTTCAAGTGTCCACTAGGCCACCTATATGGAGCCCCACAACCAACGGTGAGGTCAAGCAGTTCTTAATATCTGAGCAAACCAATAAAAGAGCAAATATATACAATATAAAAACAGCCGTTTAAAAGTCGTTTGGTAAATTCAGTTTCTGTAAAATAGATGAGACTATGAGATAGATGCTTGAAACATAATGGGTCACAACCTATACTCATAAGATAGCAAGAGCAGTGTAAGCAAGTAGAGACAAGACAAGTGATATGAGCAAGGCAGAACGTAGCTGATCATCGTGAGACTAGACGAGCAAAGCAAACACAACTGACCACTGATAAAGGCTTTTGAGTGGATGCATTCTGGAGCACTGGTGTTGTATTTTTGCCACTATGATTAGGAACAATCACTCCTAGGTCAGGCTGTTCAATCCTCTGACACAAATCCTGCCTGACCATCACCCCCTGCTGGTGACACCACTATGCAGCACGCACGTCCAACCAGTGGACTCACAAATGACTCAGTCCCCTTCGTAGAGCCCAGCAGGCTACAGATAAAAACAAAAGAATTAAATAGAGAAAATCTGAACTTGTGCAAAAGATCAAATAGTGCACCTTTACCACATTGCACACATGTAGCCGATGGCGAGCGTTGGTTAGCCAGATGGTAGGATATCCCAGTCCACACGCACGCACACACGCGCGCACACACACACACACACACACACACCTGTCAGTTACTTTGTGGGAAGGGAGGCGTGCTGCTGCTGGCACGTGCAGCCGTGGCACTCGCTATGGAAAAGCCAGCGGGGGGCGCCGTGGAGCTGTGGCTTGGCTGGACGTCCTTGGGGATGCCGCTGTGTGAGGCCAACTGGTGGCCGAAGGCCGCGCTGAACTGAGGGAGCTGATGCTTGGGCTGCGCGGAGGCCAGGAGGTCGTGCGGCGAGGGGGAGAGGGACACCGGAGGGGCGCTCAGGCCCGTCAGGCCCCCCTGGGGCATCGCTGAGAGGGCCGCCATGGGCTGCAGGCTGGTCACAGAGTGGCTGGTGGTGGCCGGTGGCGTGGACAGAGACGTGGAGGCCATGTGGCTCTCGGCGCCCAGCAGGCTGCTGAACGGCGAGGGCTCGTTCAAGGGCAGCGGCAGGTTGCTCCAGGGGGAGCGCGGCACCTCCAGCAGCAGGGGAGCGTCCGTCTGGAAGGGGCCGGCGTGCGGGGACGACATGTGCTCGCTGTACGGGGACGGCTCGCTGCCGTAAGGGCCGCCCTGCCCCGGAGAGGACCTGCAGGCATCCGGCTTGGCCAGAGCCACTGTCCGGGAGAACGTTCGCTCTGGGAGGGCGCCGGAGGGCGAAGGAGCTACCGTGGAGGAGGTGGTGGAAGAGGAGGAGGAGGAGGCGGCAAGGTTGGGCCCAGAGCTTGGCAGCTGGTTGGGGGGCTGAGTTGGCGGCGAGGGGGGAAAGGGAGCTCCGGCGGGATGCAGGAGGTTGTCCTCCAGCTCTAGGCTGGGGAAGCTCTCGGTGGCGATGCGGCCGTTCATCAGGTCCCCCATGGGCTGCCCCGGCCCGGGGAACACGGCCATGGCACGGTGGTCCACGCCCTCCGACGACGACAGCTCCCCCATAGACGTTAGACACACCAGGGAGTCTGGGTAGGAGCCCATGGCCTGGAGTGCCCGCACCAGCTCCTCAGCCTCCTCCGTGGTGGGCAGCAACTCCCCATTCTTACCTAGACACGCACACACACACGCACGCACGTGCACACACACGCACGCACGCACGCACGCACACCATCATCAATCACTTCCTGGCAGACAGGAAAATTTGCTGTCGGAGAGTGAAATGAACCGAGGCGAGAAGTACCTTCAAACAAGTCAAAGACCTGCAGATCATCTGGGAGCCTAGGCAACACGTCGGAGAAGTCCTCCTGGTTCAGCTCAAGGTCGTTTGGAATGTCTGCTATTTCATTGGTGATATCGTCAGGAAGCTCGTCTGTACTCAAATCTGGGGTAGAAGGGCTCCTGAAACAAGAGCAGTGCTCTAGTAAGTGATTGTCATTATGCCCATTAGAGTACACATGTATAGTGACTAAAAAGAACGTGTACACTACTTTCTCTACACCCACTAGACAGGCTGTCATTAGTAACTACTAAGGGTCAAATAGTTCAAGCAAAGATACCTACAAATGATTACAGGAGAAATGAGGATACTCCTTGTCATAGACCATGCATGCACGCACGTAAGGGCTTTCCACACTGCCCTTAGCTAAAAGCATTTTAACATTTTGTTCTTAGCCCCAGGCTAAGGAAGTATTCACTCTGGCTTAACCATGAACATTCCAAAGTGGGCTAGCCCTGACTTTAGCCCAGGGCTTGCTGGCCCTGCTCAAAAGCATGGTTAGCCCCGAATTAGCCGGGCTAGCTCCTGGAAAACGACTAAGACTTAAAGGGGGCTTAAATGTGCCAGTGTGAAACTGATGTAAAGAGTTTTTGCCACGTTTGTCTTAATCCAGGGCTAGTACAAATACAGTGTGAATCGTGTAGCCCTGGGTTAGTGTGTGTGTGTGTGTGTGCGTGTATGTGAAAATGGGCTACGTTATCCCAGGTTTAACCTCTTAGTGAATATGCAGTGTGAAAAGTCCTAATAATTATGTTTGCAGTAGGGCTGGGCGATATACCGATATCAATTAAATATCGGAATTTTTCCAAAGAGATATAAAATTAGACAATTTCGTATCGATATAGTTATATTATGTGTTTAATCATAACTTTTTCAATCTGTTCGTCTCTCCGTCCATGGAGGAGTGGAGTCAGGAGCGAGTGATTTAAATGGCCTGCTTTTTTTTGTGCGTTCAGAGTGTCAAAGGGGCGGAGACACCAGAGAAAGCTCACGTCGGCCTACTAACTCTGCTCGCACAAGTTGACACATTGAGCTTTTGAAGCGGACCTATTTTCAGAGTAGCCAATCATTTTCCGTTTTTGACAAACAGATACAGGTGGAAGTTTAACCATGTACAACTACAATTAATGTTGCAAAAAAATATATAAAAATCACATTTACGTTGGATTTCCAGTTTTATTCCTCAGCTGAACAATTTGCCCATTTTTATTCATTCAAACTTAATATATCGGGTTATTATTTTTGGTCCATATCGCCCAGCCCTAGTTTGCAGGTTATACCCTTGGTTACAGCTGAATCAAACAACGGTTCCTGGCCATCTGTTATCTGCCCTTAAAAAGGTTTCATAACTCAGCGAGCATATATAGGCCACACACCTGATACTAGTTTGTGAGGGTATGGCAAGGCTGATGGAAGGCATTCCCAAGTTTCCCTGGGGCAACGCAGGCGGGATGGGTTTCTGCGGCCTCCGCGGCCCTCTCCTCCTCTTCTTCTTGTGTTTTTTGGTGAGCGCCGGCGGCTTGGTCTTTTTCCGTGGCTTGCGCTGCTGCTGCTGTTGTTGTTGTTGCTGCTGCTGGTGGTGCTGCAGTCGTCGATTACCGTCGCCACGCAAGAAATTATCCTGAGGGGGCATTCCAACAGACCACTGCATTACCGCCGAGCTGGAAAAACCACCGGAGCGCAGAGGAATCGGACTGAACATGCGCCCCACTCACCATCTTCTTGGCATGCTCTTCGCAGAGCGGCGTCTGGTGTGTGATGTCAAACACGGGGATGGAGCACTGCTGACCGTCTGCAAATTTGGCTGTGCAGCTGGAGAAGAGCTGCTGCGAGCGATTCAACAGGATGTCTATGCAGAAGCTATTGAGGAAACATTACAGTGCAATGGAAAGGTGTAAAGGGACTGTGTGCCCTGCGCTGTATTCGAGCGCTGGGCTGCGAGAGTGGAAGCTGTGCCAAGGATACGCTGGAAGCAGTGTCGCGTGAAGGGCAGCGATCTGTTGTTGCAGACCAGACCCTTGCTGCTGCCAGTGCAGATCCCCGTGTCTGTGTTCGGCTGCCCCGCTGGAGCCACACTAAAGAGACAGACAGACCAGGACTGAGCAAAAAGCAGCCATATCAACAACACTTCATCTGGGAACACTCACGCGTGTGTCATTCTGTGTTGTAGAGTTTTAGAGCTAAAAACCCATCTGATGCAATAAAAGCAAAGCCCTCCATCCATAAATCTGACACACAACGCGTGATAATAAACCTCGCTCATGTGCAACTTTTAAGTCACGGTGTTTTAACAACTTAACAATCCCGTGGGCGGGCCAACAAGGTCTTAACCACCACGTCACTGATGTAATGATACCTGGAGGATGTCCTAGAGGCACCGCGCAGCTCCTGTATCAGCTGCCCAGCGCAGTTTGGGTCTCTACCGGCTGCGTGAAGCAGGGCTTTGCGGAAGGCATAGCGACATCTCTTCTGGCGCAAGCTCGCCCTCTCCTGCCGGCACATATGCTTGTATTTCTCCTGGAGGTACGAGCATAGTCGAAGTAGCCGCGTCCTCCGCGAAAACCCACCCTCCTCTTCACACCTGCTTGGTAAACAATCAACAGCCCGTCGTGACGGTTAGGCGGGACTCCAGGCAACATGCGCGCTCTCGTGTTGAAAGAGCTTTAAAACTAACCCGTCCCGCAGCCTCCACGAACTTCGAACGGGAAGTTCCCTCTCTTGCTCCTCGTCGTCATCCTCTGTGCTGTCCTCCGACCAGTCCAGTCCTGCAAGAGAGTCAGTTAGAGCCTGTCAGCTCATCTACCTTAGCAGCTTCACAACGGATGCATAGCTTATATAGGCATACTACAACAAATACGCTGTACTATACACATAAGTGGGGTTTGTTATCTGTTGGAAAATGCACCCAGGTGAGGGAAGATGTCTTCTCTCTGTGATCGTGACGTACTTGTACTTTATATATACACACACACATACATATATAAACTTTTTGTAATGTATGCATGTGTACATACATATGTATACACACACACATATATAAACTTTAATCACCAATGTGTTCACATTGACCAGCAAAAATCTGGTCAATTGGATGAATTCTCATACTGTACATAATAATTTTCTTTCCCCACCCCCACTTAAAATGTATGGATATTTTTCTATTGTGATGTATATTGACCATTGTGTGATGTGTGTATATATACTCATCTATCTATCTATCTAACACGCACAATGGGTGGGTTTTGTGTATGTATGTATGTATGTATCTCTCTCTCTCTCTCTCTCACACACACACACACACACACACGTGGGGTTTTCTATCTGTTGGTAAATGCACCTAGGTGAGGGAAAAGGGCTCCATGGTCCTGATGTCTCCTGGCACACAGCTGCACCAGATGCTGTAATCTGGCCAGGCACGCGGCAGGTGGAGAGAAAGCAGCTGGACGCATGACCACCACATGCTGCTGCTGACTACTACTGTCAGAGTCCCTGCCACTGTTGGACACATGGACAGCAGTCAATTGAGGCTTTCTGCTGGGCGCCGGTCCAGCGGGGTGCGCTGAGCATGGGCCGGCGGTGCAGGGCGGCCCTGAAGGCAGAAAGTTGGGTATCTGAGGCGGTGCTGGATTGCATAATAAACCCTGCTGCTGTCCTTGGAGGACGAAGGAGGGCACGCTGGCGTGCTGAGGGGCCTGACGGGGCAGGTGAGCGGTGAGCGGGGAGGAGGGGTGGGCACGCGACACAGGGGAGGGGCTAAAGTGCTCTGGAGGCGGACGAAAGAGATCCGGGTCATGGTGGAGTTTCTGACTGATCACCAGCCGACCTTGTGGCCTCTTCCTGACCACGGTGGCCTTCCGTGGACACTCCTCCCCGTCGGTGTCGTCCTCATAAAAGGCAAAGGGGTCCAGAAGCGCCCCGTCTGGGAGGGGTAACAGGCGTGTGCAGGCGGGGGGAGAGGGGGGGAGCTCATCAAGACCATTAGAGGCTTTGAGAGCCAGCGAGGGCACTGTTATGTTGAGAGCCACAGACTCCAGGTGAGGTCTGGAGCGCATCTCCTCCAGGCCATCGTGCTTCTTCTTCCTCTCCTTCTTGGGGATGAATCCCAGAACTTGCAAGTGGCTATTACAGTACCTGTAACAAGAAATATTCAACAAAATACATTAATATCATCATGCCATGAGAGATGTATTGAATATGCTGGAGATGAAACAAACACTCACGCACCTGCGGTCCTCAGACTTGGGGATGGGGTTGGTACATCGTTGGCTGTTATATTTGGCCACATATTCACATTGCTTGAAGGGGGCAGTCTTATCCTCCAGAACGTGCCGGATACAGAAAGCATAGCCATTTAGTCTGCGCTGCTTGCAGAGCTTTGGGCTGTATGAGCACAATGGCTTATTGTCCACCTCCGAGAAGTGTATGTGTTTGCCTTCATACATCACGTGACTCTTGTCCTTGAGAACATCAGCTGATCGGATTAAGTCAGAAAATTATCTAAATTAGATCACAGAACAATGTTATGTCCAACATTCTGCATACAGGGCTACCCTACCAGTTTAAACAACTCCAATATAAAAAAAAATATTCAGTTTATCATTAGACAATATTTAATTATACAAAAACAAAATGACTAACAAAAAAGTGTGCCTTGGAATTTTGTTAATTATTTCCCATTTGATAAACCCACCAAAACGATGTCTAAAGGTCTCCAGTGTCTATGGTTGGTTATTAATAAACAATACATTAGATGTTTTAGGGTGAGCTATTACAGAATCATAACTTTCTGAAATTCAAATCATCACCCCTATTTCCAATTTCAAAATCTAAACATAAGGCGCTGTGATTAACTTTTACAACACACTGACTGATTACTCTTATTATACATCATGTGTATATCATATGATGTATAAACTGGTAAACTGTAACATACATGATACATTTGAGCCTGGAAAGGTAAAGGCTGAAATAAACGTACCTAGAGAGTGCAAGACAGGCTAGCTGCTCACAACTTGGTTAAGTCACTTTATTACATTCACACAATGTAGACTGGAATTCAGATTAGATCCTACAGGTACCGTACAGCACAATGTAGTTGTACCCGTTGTATCCAACAATAGTAGCCGAGTAAGTAATTTAGGTTACTTGCTAACGAATCAGTTTTAGGTGCACTACAGATTATGGTTAGTAACTAACTGTCCATGACTTCCAAGTGGCCAGATAATTAACACTAGTCGACACTGTCCTACCACTATACTATATACTGAGCGCTAGCTAGCCTACGACCGATTGTATATTATAAGCGTTAATGTAACATTATTTTGAACGCAATCACAGTACGTTTAATCATAGGCTAAAACACATCATGTACAAGTATATCATGTACTTTTTGACAACACAAGTCATAAGATAGAGGCGCTAAGAATGCTAATGTTAGCTAGCTCCCAAGCTAAAAACACAAATAGTAGGCGGTAGCTAACCAGGAAACGGAAATATTAGCAGATGACTTATAACTGTATGCTTTACATTTAGATGTGTTTTAAACTACACAACATGTACTGTTTTATACTATTGACGATCGTTCCTATGTGATTGATTATACGGCACACAAACATTGCCCATTTATGACTAAATTGCTCTAGACAATGGGCCTCAGATGATCGAGGCCTGCACATGCAGGCCTTCGTAAACACGGTTCGATAGTTATCAGCGATTTCTCCAAATTACATATATTCAGTGTATGTATTACATCGATTTTGATTAGTTTATTATATACGTGTGATTATTAAAATAATTTGTTTAATGTGGTTAGATCACAAAAAAACATCATAAGAGAAAATAGTGAATTATAGGCCTTCATCATACAGAAGCCATGGGCCTTGAGTAGACTGCGTATGCCCATGACTGCTAGACAAAAGCGGCCACTTAAAAATAGAGGCCCAGGCTATGGCATATTTCGCTTACCTTAAATTGGTATGGGCTGTGTACGGTATTCGCTCCAGATAGACGGCCGAAATCTCTATTGGAAATCAGCTAGGCTACTGGTGCATCGATATCCGAAATATTAGGTTGGTAACGGCGATCATCGAATTCTATATATCTTGAAATACAGATACATACAAGTATAGATTATCCACACCAAATATTAGCAGTAGGAAGGCTGCTGAGGATTTTTGGTGGGTCCACAGCAGACTCCTCACAGCACCACTACAGGCACTGCGGGGACATGACAACAGTACACTGAACAACAACAACCTCTCCTACCATATTGGAAATTCAACTTTGTAAAAGCCATAGCAATGCAGAAGTGTTTGTGTTATCTATTGCAAGGGGTATGACACCATGTTTTAAAGACAGTGCAGTCTCCATTTTGCACATAGTCGAGGCTTGGTTTCTCGAGTACAGTTGACGAGAAGCTGTAACATCCACCTGGACCACCACGGCTATCATCTTCGTTATGAATGAGTTATCAACCCTGGTACCCTGTTGCACCCTGTTCTTCACTGATGCAGTTTGTGCCAGTTAGACAGCAGAGGTCGGGACGGGGAAAGTTTTAGCGGAAGGAGCAGATATTACAAACCACACTGTCAAACCATAACATAAAACAATATTTTTAAGTAAGAAAATTACGAAAACAGCGTTTTAGAATATGTATTATAAATTATCTTAAATATGTATTTAAATAATATGTATTTAATGCAGTTATTAAAAGCAAATCAAGAATGTTCTATGGAATTATATATTCTTCTTGACACACATACTTTCACAAATTTAAAACATAAGGGCTCATGTTTTTATTTTCTAGTGATAAAATATTCGGCTACAAGAAACCAAATGTACCAGATTCAATAAAATGTACAAGTCATGCTCATTTGGCTCATACATTTTGCACTCTGTAGAGCTATTTTAATAGGATCTGTGGAAGTGTTACAGTAGGTAGGGTACTTTTATCAGCAGGTTTAACAAACATTTGACATATGTATCATATTTTATATCTACATTTAATAATTGCCACATATTGTCTTATCTTTTGTCACAAAAGCCATATAACTAGATTTTATGCAACTCCTACATACTGTATAAACACCAATTATACTGTGTACACACCAATGGTACACACACACGCACACACACACACACACAATATATATCTTAAGCCACTCTTATGACATTGCCTTTAGTTCAAAAGTGTATTGTGAAAATATTTAGTAGAATATTTTGGAATAACTGAGAGAGAATCTCAGTTCTTGCTATTTCGCACATATTTACCATCTGAAGCATGGCGCTAACCACAACTGTGCATCCTGTTATATGTCAATATTACAGGCTGGTGGAGGCTGTGTGATGTGTTAGCATGGCAGACATTTTTCCACTTTATAGAGAAGCAACATTTAAGTGTGAAAGGATATATGAATAAGGCAGCAAAGTATCCATATACAACTTCCACCCCAGGTATATTTGTGGAATAATGTCAGATATTTCCTCGGCAGTGTAGAAAAGATTATGTGATCTTTCAATCTATAATCTTCATATCTGAGACATTCACTTGTTTAAAATACTCAGTCTCTTAAATATAATGAAGGACCCACGCTATACTGTGAATTTCATCAAGGGTGTCCAGCCAGCTCTGAAGGAAAGGAATAATCAATGCTGGACATAATGAATGTGAGTAAACTGTTTGTTTGTGCCTGTTTACCTCTGATAAAGCTCTTATGATCTTCCGGTCCTCCATAGCTGTGCCTGGGGAAGTTAAAGCTATTCTGGTGGGCCGAGCAAGGCTGTCAGTGGTCACAAAGGTGTTACATTCCTCTGAGTACAGTATGTAGCCCCAGGAAGCATGACGTCAGTCATTTGTGTGCCCACATCCCAATGGCGACACTATAGGAGATCATCAAACAGAGCTTTTGCATAACGTCACTGAATGACTCAATAAAAAGCATTGTAAAGGTTATTTTTCCAAAGAGCATGACAATGTGTGTTTGATCTGAAACTGCTGACCTTGAGACATTACTAAGCATTACTTCAGGCTTGGCATGTGCCACAGCCAGAATACAACTTTAGGTGGGTCCTTCAAGAACTGGCATGTTAACAAAGACAGAGTACAGCCACTTGACTGCTATGCCTGTACAGCCAAAACCCATACGCTTTATTGCAGCAAAAATATGTATACTGTCGGTAAAAGCATTCAATCTCTCTTTCAAAGACAATGACCTGCCGAGGACATTGAGAATCATCCAGCTTCCTTCCACTCTGCTGTTGACTCCAACTTCCTGTGCAATGGTGGACACAACTTCTTCCCCAGTTTGCCTCTGCAGGGCACCACTTCTATGATGGTTTGCTTTGGCCAGGACCTGCAAGAGAGGTGGTTCACTTGACTGATGAAGCCTAGATGGGAAATTTAAAAAAAGTACACATTAGACACTACTGGATAGATATTGCAAGAAATCTATTCTAATTTATAAATCAGATGAAACAATTACTTAGGGGCAGGTTGAGCTCAGTTTGCAATTTCCTCAAGAATCACTGCAGTTTCTCCAAGATGATCATACAGTACAATGTGTTTGCTAAAGTCCACCTCTTGAACCAATAGAGCTGCATTACTGTGAGGCCAGCTAAAGCACACAATGTTTCAATAACAAACAAAAAAATGTTTCAGCCATTGCAGTCGCAGCACTCCATCAAATGTATTGGTCTCTTTTAAAAAGGATGCTGTAACTCGTCAGTGTGATGCACTAATAACGTTATATAGACTTTGCCACAGCAGTCAGCATGCTATAAGCCTAGATACCGCTTTCTAAAGTGTGCATTAAACACAGGAGCCAGAAAAGCGTGGGTTGGTGCCTGACAGGAGGAGAATGTCAGTCTATAATGACAGCAGTACCCATGTTTAGTAAGTGTTTGAAGGTGTTCATCTTTGCCAATGCGAGTGCTCACCACAATGTAAGAACATCAATAGAAGTATCTAGTAGTGTAATTAATTACTTTTTACAAAAAAGTAATAATATTACAATTACTAATCAAAATAATGCTGCATTTCTACGTTACAAGAACGAGATTTCTGATCCTAGCAAATTTAGGGAATAAACTATCGTAATTGAAGCAACCTGTCCAATCATCTGGCTTTAGAGGCTGCAATGATTTCACTTTGGCTGATTGTTGACTCCTAGGGTTAATTATTGTTCCAATAAAAATTATTCAATTCTAAAATGAGCTGGCCACAGGTTGTAATTAAATACTTTTAATACCCAATAATACGTAAAGTATCATTCATTACTTTTTGAAGGAGTAATGCATAAATAGTAACTTATTACTATTCCTAAGTAACTTTCGCAATACTGTCGAGAACACTGCTCTTCAGAGGCAAATTAACCATTTCGGTACGGATACCCCGGCCAATGTCCCCCAACCAAAGAAAGCTGTCAATACCTATTAAAAAAATGACAATGTAAACATTTACAAATGTTTTCACGTTATTAATGATAAATAATATAATAATACATCTAGACAAAAACTAAAAGCCGTTGCATCTTGATATGTATATGTAGCCTATGTATACTAATAACAACAGCCACCAACAGACAAGGACATCAATTGGATCCGGCTGTGAGAATTAAACATATTCAGTTCTTTCTACTCAAGTAGGCCTACAGTGCTCAATATTCTTTAACTGCAGTCTTCAACTGCAGTCATGTTCAATCAAAAGTAATGACTGAAGTTCTTGATAGAGGGCATCACTTTTCACTCTAATTTGCGCATTTAATTACAAACAACAAACATACAAACATAATAAACACGGACCCATGCCTTTTTAACTGCACATACTTGCCTTGTAAATTAGAAGTGTGAATTCACCCATATCACATGCTTGTATTCTTTACAAGAGTGTATAACAGCTGGTTTAGAACTATTTGGTAAAGGGATTTAGATATGGTTGTTTGGGCAGCATGGGTTGGCAGCAGGTAGTTTGTGATTCCTATAAAGAAGGATTTGCTGGTTTTGTGAATGAACACAGTGCATATATATATATATATATATATATATATATATATATATATTTATATATATATATATATATATATATATATATATATATATATATATGTTTAGTCAAGGTATAGTCAACGTATAGTCAGGTAATGCAAGCTAATTGTAATCTGATACACATTTTTGTCAAATTCAACAAATACCTCCTCACATTTCACTATCTTACTCTACTTCGCTGTGCGTGTTAAAACAATAATATGGTATTTCTACACAACACCGGCTCTGTAAACAAAGTGGGGAACACCGTTCACAACAAATGGTAAATGGTAAATGGGCGTATTTATATAGCGCTTTTATCCAAAGCGCTTTACAGTATTTTTGCCTGACATTC
>JAODUH010000014.1:3367137-3385205 GCA_027564835.1 Typhlichthys subterraneus | reverse complement strand
TATATATAATAAATGATAATGATTAATTGATATTATTTTTATTATTATTATTATTATTATTATTATTAATAATAATAATTATAATTATTATTATATTATAATATAATCGTCATCAGTAGTAGCATAGTAGTAGCAGTAGTAGTGTTATACTCTATTGTTGTATAATGTTTATGTGTTATTAGTGTGTGAAGGTCTCTGCTGAGCATTGTAATGACTAAATGGGCCCACCTAATCACATCACACTGTCAAGGCTTTTTCCAATTTCCTTCATCCATTTAAATCTCTCTCTCTCTCTCTCTCTCTCTCTCCCTCTCTCTCTCCTTCCCATTTGCAGAGGAGTGTGGTTGTACTGATTCCTGGGAGGGTTGCATAATGGAGGACACTGGGTAATGTCTAAGATCTGCTGACACACACACCCACATACACAAACACCCTCAAACGCACGCACTCACACTCATTGTTCTTGTCATCATACCCGTGTTGCATGCTGTATGCTGTCCTATTAAAGACTGAATCATTCACGCCTGCCAATCATTTGCTATGTTTTGACAGGCTTAAAAATGCTAAGAGGATAAAAACACATGCCATTAAAGTATAAACCCTGAGAGGATGGCGCATCCCTTTGAAAAGCGCACACATGAACTTCACATGTGGTTCTCTCGGCCTGTAGGGACGCAACGTAACAATAACGCACATGGTTTGTGTTGGAATATTAGTGCTAACTGATCAGCACCTCTCCTCTGGTTATTCAGAGTACAGCACCCACGCAAGTTCTCCAAGTGCAGCATCTCAGACTACAAGGAGTTCCTTTTAAAAGGAGGCGGGTCATGCCTGTTTAACAGGCCCACCAAGGTTAGAAGCTCAGAACGGTGCAATACAGTTCACGCATCCGAACTGTCAAGCAGAAGAATACCCACTGACAGACCGTATTCATTTCCCTTTGGCAGCTATTCGAGGCGACAGAATGTGGGAACGGGTTTGTAGAAGTGGGAGAGGAGTGTGACTGCGGGACGAGAACAGTGAGTTTTTGAAACACTGCGTCATTCATTTGGAAATAACAAGACTTCTCAGGATCATTCATTAATTGTTGCTGGCCTCTACTGTGCTGTTGTCGCATGTACTTTAGGAGTGCTACAAGGAATGCTGCAAGAAGTGTTCCTTAGCCAATGCTGCACACTGTAGCGATGGCCCGTGCTGCAATACGACCACCTGTCTGGTATGAGATGACGCCTTCTCACACACATATACATAATACGGTATGCAGGCACTCCATTGGTGCATGTGCATACAGTATGAGTAGTGTGATTACAACTGCAACCACTAGATGGCAGTAACGCTGCCAAATTCTTAAAAGGGACATAATACTGTGTAGTGTCATTGCATAATTACAAATGATAGTGACTGACTTATGGGGTTAATTAATTTAAGGTTTCGTACCGGGGCCCCCCTCACAATACCGTCTTTATATAAATCAACACCTTTGTCTTTTCTCTCATTCTCAGTTCTATCCGAGAGGCTACAGTTGCCGCTACTCTGTGAATGACTGTGACATCTCAGAGACCTGCTCTGGGGACTCTGGACAGGTTTGAATGATAGATAGCACACAGATAATGCATTTAAGATGTCGGTTACACGGATAACACGTAGTCTCCCTATGTCATTGTTTGCAGTGCCCTCCCAACCTCCATAAACAAGATGGCTACTTCTGCCATCTGAACCAGGTGGGTGGACTGATTAATTTGGCTGGTCGAGCTGGTTAAGCTGTAACTGAGAACATGTCTCTCGTCTCCGTGTCTCGCTGCAGGGACGCTGCTACAGCGGAGAGTGCAAGACCAGAGAGAACCAGTGCAAGTACATCTGGGGGCCAAGTAGGTTTCATATAGAAGTCATTAGAGTGGGAAGATGTCAGGGGTGGAATGGGAGGGTGCAGCTCGCTGTAATGCTGTTTACTTCCATTAGATTCGGCACATTCCTTAATCATTCCTGTCTTGTTCTGTTGCCCAGAGGCAGGAGGCTCTGAGAAGTTCTGCTACGAGAAGCTGAATACAGAGGGAACAGAGAAAGGCAACTGCGGAAAGGATGGGGAGAAATGGCTCCAGTGTAGCAAACAGTGAGTTCTCACTTCTCACTACTTTGACTGATACATTCACACATGACGTGACAATGCCACGTCAAGTGTTTGTTAGGTTTGTGTTTGTCATTGTTTGGAGCACGAGAAAACATTTGTGCTTTGTGAATTGTGTGTTGTTTGTCTTTGCAGTGATGTATTCTGTGGTTACTTACTGTGCGCCAACATTGGCCGCAACCCACGTATTGGGATTATGAAGGGAGACATCACACCCACCTCCTTCAACCATCAAGGCAGGCTGATAGACTGCAGGTAATTCAGCATGTCCTCTATATTTACCTGTATGAAACATAAACAGCAATTAACCTCTTAAGAATGTATCCACATGTATTCAATTTAAAGTAAATGCAATATATTACTATTAGAAATAAATGAATGCAATATAAATAATGTAATTATAAAGGTTATTCACAACTGCTCTACTTTAATAGAAGATAACTATTTGGTACCCTTGAGGGGTAACAAGCAAGATTTTGAGAGAGTAATTCATGTAAATTACTATTTGGTATGTCTGTCTTCCTGGTTGCTACCACTATAATCTCCTTATCTTCATTATTATTGTCTCCCACTCTCAATGTGTTGAATCGCGTGACATTTCTCCACAGTGGCGGCCATGTTCTTTTGGACGATGAGACGGATTTAGGCTACGTGGAGGATGGAACTCCCTGCGGGCCGTCTATGATGTGCCTTGACCGCAAGTGTCTGCCTATCCAGTCGCTTAACATGAGCACATGTCCCAGTGGGCCCAATGGGCAGGTCTGCTCTGCCCATGGGGTAAGAAAGGAGAAATAGACATCCGCAAATACCATCAGAATAACATAACATTAGGGCATTACAGTAGAACTATTAATAACCATACATGGTAGGTCAAACTGTGCATTATTTAAATGAACATTAACGATAAGGAAACCATCTTTAGAAGATCTTGTTATGAATGCATATAGTATAAACAGGCAATAATCAGGACTACAGCTCCTTACTTGTAATCAACTCCAGGTGTAGGGTTTCAGCACCTGTTCTGAAGATGCTTGTCTCTCCACTTCACCTCAGCTATTTCTGCCCACTCTGCGCAGGTGTGCAACAACGAGGCAACATGCACCTGTGACACCACCTGGGCAGGGACAGACTGTAGCATGCCTGACCCTCCCAAGGAGCCCGAGGCCACTGAGGACGAAGGACCCAAGGGTCGGTTTAACGCCCCTTACCCACAACCCAACCTCACGACGGGAACCACGCAGTTTTAACGCACAGTTAACATGTTATGCCTTAGGAAATAGAAAGGAACAGATCATGTCAAACAGAGTCGGTGGGTGACTTGATGGTTGGGCAAGCACGTTAAGATAACTTCATATTTGTCAGATAAAACTAAACAAAAACAAACAAACACACACAGCTATGCCTGACGGCCAATGGTTTGTTTTCCCACACGTGTATATATGTATCCATGCTACAGTATTATCAGTTGTATTGGCAGCCTAACAACAAGAGTTTTCCCATAGGGTGTTGCAGGTCTTCTGAGGTGGGTGGGTGGGTGAGGGGGGGTGCTAGGACCCCTACCGTATCGGGGGGATCAGTGTCATTTCATCCATGACTCTAAGGCAGACGCCTGCTGTGTGTTTTTGACAGGGTGGTAATAATGCTCCTTTTCCCTCTACGCAGTGAGCGTGGCCACTAACAGGCTGATAGGGGCAGTAGCAGGGACCATTCTGGCCCTAGGGGTGATTTTTGGAGGCACAGGGTGGGGAATAGAGTAAGCATCTTTAACCCTTTCACAGCTCTTCCTCTCATAGTGGTACCTCAGTGTGCGGGCGGTCTCGTGAGCCGGCCTGAGCCCGCGTGTGCGTCCCGGTGGCTTTGTGTTTCTCGTGTGTTTACGGTGACCACATAAATGTCTTTGTGTTTGGATGTTCTCAGTGTTGTGTGATTGATCGGTGGATTCCCCTTCATTCCCCGCCATGTCCCGGTGTGTCCCCCACCCCCCTTCCTCCATGAGTCTCCTCCTCCATCGTTTCTGTACCCTCCTTTTCTCCCTACTTGTCATGTGGTTGCTCCTGTAATCCTCTCCTTTCTGGGGCATGTGGGGCCTGGCGCGTCATTCAATGGAAGACTGTGTGTGGTGACTGGGAATCCTAAAGACATTTCCCCATTGTTCATGTTGCAGGCTACGCAGATCACCTGTTTAATGTTCGTGTACTTCAAACATTACCGTGACGTCAGCTGACACATCGACAATCTAAATAGTTCCCGAGACCTCTGTTCTAGCATAATAGACGCTTTACAATACGGGCCCTGAAAAGCATGCTAAATATTAGTCATTCAACTGTAACAGCATTCTTATGACATGTTTTCTGTTCCATGTGAGACCGTCCATGTGTAGACAGATGTTATTGATGCAATAAGGGAGTGTAGGAACTCATGTGTCTTTCCCCATAATCCTTTACAGGTCCTAGTGCAACCAATCTAATAATAGGCTCCATCGCCGGAGCCATCCTTGTGGCGGCCATAGTGCTTGGGGGGACTGGATGGGGCTTTAAGTAAGCATCACGCCGCATGTCTCTCCTGCCGAAAGCTCTATAGCATCCCTGCTGCTTTTAGACACCAGGGTTTGAGCTCCTGCTACAAAATACAGAAGCCAGGGCGAGAAACATACTAACAGCCGCATGATATATACTCAGTCAGCCCTTGTTCCGTGTAAAGAAACACCTCAACAGCATGTGCCTGGTGTACAATGAAATACTCTGCTTCATTCCGCATGCACTGGTGATATAGTGGCCTTAAAGTTTCACATGCGTCCTACGCTGTGGGTTCATTAGGGTGACGGTGACAGGGATGTGTGTTTGTTCAGGTACTTAGACGTGAGGGAGATAGCGTCTGTGAATCTGTAGCAGAACCTCAAACTGATTGGACGAGCGAGCCTAAAAGCTTGACGTGCATGTTCAGTGCGGAAGCTTGCAGATTAACTTTAAACGGATGGGATGGTTAGTTTTAGGTGGTAAGGCTCAAATATTGCATTTGTTGATTATAAACAGTTATAAGAATTTAATCTCCATGAAATCAGCAGAAAATATCCATTTAAATATCTGTATCCCATTGTTGAATACCCAATGAATAATGTTTAATAACGTAACGAGTTCCAATCAAGTACGGATTGGCTTGCTGTCCTGAGCAACAGGGGTGTTACACATTTACTCTTCAAAGGAAATAGAATTAGGAGTTAACTGCTATGTACTGCAGCCACTGAAGCATGCCAGTTAGCAAAGCATCATGACAGCAATGGAGAGAAAGCTAAGCGTTTGTGCATGTTTACTTTGACAATTCGGAGGAGGGCTTTTCATTGCACAAAGGCTGAGCCGAAACCGAGCACCAATGACTTGGTCCTGGGTTACCATGCTCTCATTACAACCATCATGTTTTTCTCAATAACACCACTGCTCAAGGGTGAGAGTTTAAGTGGAGTGGTGGGAGAGAGACAGAGACAGAGAGAGAGACAGAGAGAGAGAGAGAGAGAGAGAAGCCAGGACCATGTTGTTGGCCACAGCCTTTGTGCCATGGCCGGCCACACCCACACCCACATCGGATGGACAGGCTCCGCCCTACAGCGGGGCAGGACTGTCGGACGCCCGCTCCCACACCGGCTGCCATTGCTGCCTGCTTCACGAACCTGGTACAGATACGGCGCACCGCACTGCATGACCCACGTACAGCCATAGTGCCACCCTCCACCGGCCTACTATTGGAACAGGTGCATGACAGGCCGATAGAAGCCCCACAACAAGGCCACATTACGGGGAGGTTATGCCTAACTCCTGGTGTTGTATTTGGTGGTCGTCTCATTGTTGTGGCTGTCGTTGTTGCCGCTGCTGCTGTGGTTGTCGTTTTGTGTGAATTGTCTCTCCTCTTTCCCTCTTTAGCAGGCATTTTAGATTAACTACTTTCTCCCAGATGGTAAACTAATGTCTTTCCTACCAAAAACATGGTAAATTAAGGTGTCTCCTGCACCTCACCGTGTACACAGATGTCGCACGCACGCGCTGGTAGGCAGTTGTCTGCAAGCAGGAAGTTGACGTTGATTTTAATTGGCAGCTTTTTACGGCTGACGGTCGAGTCATAGATGTTGCCTTACTCCTGCCCAGTAGACTGAGCCCTAGTTCCTATTAGTCATACTGATTTGATCCATTCGTATACATTTGTTATACATGTTGCACCTTAGTGAGAGCAATAAGGCATTACTGGATTTTTCAAGTTAGTGGTTTTGGTTCGTCCTGTCGCACACTGTGTGGTTTGGAACACAGGGAGGTGCCTTAAGAAATAAGGATAAACATGACCCTGATGGAGTGACCTCACCAGACACTGGGCTCCAGTAAGAACGTACATACACATAATATAGCTCACCTGTTTACACATAACTAAATATTTATGAATGCAAATACAACTGACTGCTTGCAGACATTGCCGTATCAGTTAAGTCTTTCAACATCTCAGTGTCTTCAGCTTAAGTGTGGTAATAGCCAGATCCTTTAATGCACTACTCTTTAAACAAAATGGCAGCAAGTATGGCAGTGAATACCCCTCGGTGATTTCAACAGCAAACGAAATAGCGTAGAAATATTCGGACCAAAAAAACAAAACATCTAGGCTGAAGAGATGTGGGTGGTTGTTTGTCACAGTTGTTATGTTAAATGTGCGTCTATAGTAATATAATGACACATGTTTCTTCTGCCTGGCCAATCAGAAACGTGAAGAAGCGGCGGTACGACCCCAACGCGTCTGCCATCTAACCCTGGTGTGGCGAGACGGTGACCAGAGAGTCACTTCCTCCAAGGCTTCCTTAGCTGGCTACTCGACAGCTGGACTGCACTTAACCGCTGCTGGCATTTTTGGCATTTGATTTACTTGAAGAAAAAAAGAAATAGTGGACATTTTAACTAATTCCATCGTAGTGGCGTAGAACTTCAACCTCCTCAGCCCCTCCCTTACCCCCCCCCCCCACACACACACACACACACACACCCCAACCCCTCCCCCAAGTCCCATCCCAGTCTCTGGAGTGACAGAACTCTCCTTTACGTCCTTAGTGCAGTGCACACGTGTTCAGGCGAAATCCATACAGCACACACTCTCTCTCTCTCTCTCTCTCTCTCTCTCTCTCTCTCTCTCTCTCTCTCTCTCTCTCCTGGCATGATTATCCGCACAAAGCGTGCAGCTCGCTGGGTCCAACCCCCCCCCCCAGCACGAAGAAGCCCTTGCTACAGGACTGCATGGCTACCAAAGCTACAAATATCAAATATAGCGCAACAACCCCCCCAAAACAAAACAAAGATGCAACCCAAACAACCCAAATCATCCGGTGAGGAGACACCCTCTGTAAAAAATCAAGCGCAGCCGAAAGTGGTGAAGGTTCCCCTCCCTTAAACGTCACTCTGAGATGCTGTGAAGTGGAGGATGGCTTACAGGCCATCTATTCCACATTGCATAATAGAACATGTATACAAATACAACCACTGAATGATTGTATATATGAGAGGGAGGGTTCAGGTAAAAAAGAAAAAGAAAAAAAAACAGAAATCCTACATATCATTTTTCATACATACAAATGCTTTTCTTTTATTCTAGCATGCTGTATAGCGGGTGTTTTTGGCAGTGTTAATGAAGAAAAACGCTCATACAGTTATTATTTGGGCCCAAACTCTATTAATAACATTATACTATAATATTCTGCCAGTAGGTGTTCAACAGAGCAGTCACACAGAATACTTATCCAGGTAAAAGTCAAGGTTCAGATTAATTTCAAAGGAAGTTTCAGCAGATGTAAAGAAATATAGGACGTCAGTTCCAGAGCTAGGAACCATGAATAACCAGAGGTCAAAAGTCACACCAACAGAAACTAAAGTCCATCCCCTTCAACTTACTTCCAGTAGTGATTCAAAAGCCAAAGAATGAACCTCTTGAACATATGGATGTTGTCGCACACAGAGCACTTTCCCCTCTGTCTGCATCCAGCGGTGCCTCAAGGGCTGTCGAGGCACACGATCTGTTCCACGGCTCTCCACAACCGGTCCGATTGGGCTGGCTCACTAACGGTCTTCATCAACACCCACTATAACGGCTTGGCCTTGTGCGCTCATAAGCTAGAATTCAGAAGTCCAGCTCTACTCTACGTTGCATGCATTCACTTTAGTGGGCTTATAATTCTATACGGGAGTCCCCAAAAATCTGCAAGAAAAATATGATACAAAAAGATACGTGCATGCAAACAAAACATTAAACTTTTATTTACTATGCAAAGAAAGATGTTGCACAAACGTATGGGTCAATAATGATATCAATGTAAACATGGATGTAGGCTATAAGAACTTCTGCTAATCAGCTAAACTTTTGTATTTGGCCACTCCTACAATTCCGTCCATTTAACTTCAAAGTTCTGAAAAAGAAAGAAAATATGAATTCGTATTTACAATGAAAAGTGAGAGCGCGTCATTTTACATTTGTGTAATTGCAACTAATTTCTGTGTGTTTCTCGTCAAATCTGACATTTTTAATTATCTGACACGTCGGTTCAGTCCCTGTACAATGTAGGCCTACTGAGGCCTGAGTAGGTTTTTCCTGCTAGGGCCATTTTGTCCCGTTCATCTGATGGTTGGTGTGTCCAAAGTGCTGCCACTAGCATTGTGTAACCTTCCCATGTCCTTCATCTGTTCATCACTGCACCATGTACTGTACAGTTGGACTGATTAATAAACTACTAACATATTTTATCCATGGCTGTCTTCTTTATTTATTTATTTTTTGCACTATTGATGGTATTTTTTATAAAGATTATTTGGAAACTTAGGTATAATAATAATAATAATAATAATAATACGTCTATAATAACAATAATTGAAGCCTAGTAATAATAATAATAATAATGCCCAAACACGTGCCTACATTTGCATTTTGGCTTTATATATAATTCCATAAGGTTAATTATCCCAATCAATAAATCTACAAAATATAAAAATATTTTGCAATTATTTACATACAGATTCAATCACTTCGTATTTGTGAAATACATGTTATTGGCTCTAACTTATAAGGCTATATGCATTAATGGAAAATTAGCAACCTTTGCAAATATCCTATTTGTCATCTGAGCGTTTGGGTGCAAGCATTTGTCTTTTTAAAATATTTTCTTATTTGCTTCTGATCGCATGATTTAAATAGGCCCTATAGTATATCATCTACGTGTTACTGTCTGATCTTTAGCCCACACATTATTGGTTCATGACCATCAACCTTAATGGAATAGTGACCTGCAGGTTTTATGCCTTTCCCACCACTGAACATGCACATTATCTGTAAGTTTTGTTTTTCGTCTATATCTAAACACCCTAACATTTTATTTTTACACTTTAGGAATAGTTAGAATATTAAATTGGATTGTAGAACGGCTAATTCAACGGAATTATTTAGGCGTTGGAACTAGTGTACAGAACGTCTTCATGCGTCACGAACGACAAGAGTGATAGATCAACCTAGCACATTACTTGTGGCCTCTCCCCAGGAAAGAAATTACTTCGAGATGCATGTGACATTTCAGTAAAAGCACGAAAAACATAACTCATGCAGCACTCTCTGTCGCACCCTTCATCATTTGTTTCTGAGAACGGATATGGTCTAAGGTCTAAATGTCTCTCTCCTGACTTTCCCGAAGACCTCCAAAATACATTTCAGCACATACAACAATTTGATACTGTACACTTAAGCAGGCCTCTACTACATTCACAGTCAAATAAAAATGTATCCATAATGTGACCAGTCACAAGTTTCACAATAGTCAGGTGTGCCATTGTGGCACCCATTTGTCGAAATAGTTACCTATAAAGCTAATGACCATTACTGTGCTGTTTTATGGGGATAATCACCAACTCTTTCCACTATCCCTGAAATAATTGACCTTAAGAGCCAGGATTGATGTAAGTAAAGACATCTAAAAGACTTTACAATAAACTCAGAGCCTGAAAATAATTTTAGTTGGTTAATAGTTACCTTTGTTTTAGAATAACAAATGTTGCCTTAATATTATATGTATGCTAAATAGGGCATTACAAGTATAACCTAACCTGTGTGGAAGGAGATACCTAATTACAAATACAAAAACAATAACCTATGAATGTTGTCCATTCACTGTACTACAAAAATGCATTTGTGCCGAACAATGATCCATCGAATTTGCTGTCTAGTGAACAGCTGCCGCCCCTTCTGAAAGGTAGGCCTATACTGACGTCGATACCCGACACAGATAAGTCTAGATACAGTTAGTCTTCTTAGTTATCACCTGGAGTCTACGAGGCAAGGTAAGTGGAATTTTGTCTTCTTGTTTTAGATATGCCTATAGTATAACAATCTAAAGCTGGGCGAGTGCCTCTCACACTGAGAAGTCTTTTGTTATTCTAATTTGCCTCTGCCAAAAATATTCATATACTTATTTTTTTGTTTACTTTATTTGACTTAGTTACAGTTCCAGGCAATGCAGATGGATACTGTGTGGTTGAACAGACCTCTGGCCACCGTGTTACTGTTGAGCTGTATGCGTGCCGTACCGCTCCAGGCCCAGAAGCCAGGCCAGATTGACCCCCTGACATCCAGCCGGGCCGACCTACAGTGCTGGGACGCCTCGTCAGCTTTCCTGATAAAGATGCGTACCCCTAAAATCGCGGACACCGCACCTGCCTTCTGGGATCTGATGGTGTTCCTCAAAACGTCTGATCACAGGAAACACACGGAACTGTTTTGGGATCTGGCCCAGGTTTTCTGGGACATCTACGTGGACTGCGTTTTGTCCAGGACGCACGGTTTGGGTAGGCGGCAACTAAAATGGCCCAAAAATCAGCTCACATCAATGAACCCCTTCATTACCGACAGTAAGCGTTTACTCGTCGTCTTTCTGTCATCGACATTATGTTGGGATTGATCAATAAACAACTATTTTTTAAATGGCATATATAGCCTAACCATTATTCGACTGATTGACGTTGTGTCTGTGTGCGTGTGCGTGTGTGTGTGCGCGCAGAATCCTTTAGAATCAACAGTGCAGCTGTGAACTCCAGGCTGAAGCAGTCCTCGCAGGTGCAGTTCAGTGTCCGCGTTCGGCGCACGGCCCCGATAAAGCCGGCCAATGTGGCCAGATCAGAAGTTACACTTTAGACACACAGACAATAACTTTTTTCTATTATTTATATCTATTAAACTGTATCTATTTGAATGACGAATAAATGAATGATAACTTTAATGTGTGGTTTTCTAAATATACGGTAATGCAATTGACGCTTAGTAGAACGTGTAGGCTAATGCACGCGTTTCTGTGTTCCCGGCCATGAATGCCCTCCCCTTACTTTCGTTTATTCACTTCCTTAACCGTCGAACCCTTAAACAAATGGACAACGCAGCAATATCAACCTGTTAAAGGTAGTGGTCTACATTATTTTGTTTCCCTGATGATCCAACACCAAACTACGGTTAAGCCTAAATAATCATAACCATGTTTGTCATGTAAGATACTCACAAATATATTGGAATGATAGGCATTTTCGGCGGACAACACACACCGACACACACATAAAGAGAAACTGGACGGCGAGAAAACAGACACTGCTAAATGTCAGTCTCATTTCGTTTAAAGTTCACTCTAAGATAAATGGCTATTAAATGTTTGTCTTTGGTACCCACAGAAAATGGATTTCCAGAAGCTGTTATTCAATGTGGGGCAGGCCCTGAGCAGGGATGAGATTAAAGCGTTAAACTTTCTTTGCACTGACGTTGTGGGCCAAGACCTAACATCATTGAATTCTGCTAGTGACCTCTTCACACTTTTAAATGACCGCGATGTCCTCACTGCGGAGCAACCATATCTGCTGGCAGATCTTCTCAAAGTAATCGGGCGACAACGCCTGATGCGTGAGTTTAAACTCTGTGACCAGATATCTACAACAAAAAGCCTAATCTCTCCTTATAGGTGAGTTTACAGCATAACATTTTGTCTAGGCCTATCTGACTATTTCATGCGATGCTAAATTCATTAATAATAAAGTATTCAAAGTGGGGAAAAAAACAAAAATAGATACATTTCCTATTTGAATTAGCACAATGAATACAGTACTGCGGCTGTGAAACAGGCTGTATGGCATAGGCCGACTGGTAATATACATCATACATCTACTACACTGTGCTAGGCTACTTCATTACCCTGTGCTCATAAATTAATTATATTTACAGAATTCTACTGTATGAGGTTTCTGAGGATGTCACTATAGATGAGTTGAAACAAATAAAGTTCTTGTTAAAGGACTACCTCCCGCGAAAAAAACTGGAGGAACATATTGTGAGTAGTTCAATTATATACCTTTTCGTGGTTCTAAGTGGCTTAATACATTATTTTAACGTGTGGTTCATGCATATTTTATGTTGCCTAAAGTAAAAATGATGATTATGTTATGTAACATGCATTTAGCATAACACATGGGCTAGTGCAGTATAAGAACAGTGAGATTAATTATACATGTTATTAATATGCTTAATTTCTCAGACAACACTGGATTTATTTGCAGAATTGGAACGAAAGGACCATCTTAGTAATACAAATTTGTGTCTGCTCGAGAACATTTGTGCCACTGTCTCTCCAAAGTTGAAAAACAAAATCCAAATGTTTACAGATGAAAATGGTAAAGACATTTAATATATCAATATACAGAATATGCAGAAAGCTAATTCAGATGTGACTTATCTAGCATTTTAGTTTTGACACAGTAAAAGCATATGTTTGTTAATGAATTTACATTGTTAATTTTTTTTATTATTTATTTTACAGTAACTCATACAGGCTATATAACCCAAGAGACATTGGCAGGATGTTTGCAATTTCGATCCCAGTCTTTGACCAACATGGTAAAAAAAAAAGTATCTGTATATCATTACAACTGATAACTTTCACATCGTTTTACACTTCCAGTTTAGTTATTCAGCCAATTAACTCTTGTAATCAATCTTCTATCTAAAACTTGCAGTAAGCAAAAGTAGGCGTTGAAACTTTCATACATAGGCCATGCCACATATAATAATGTCTGTCTGTCAACTTCTGATCCCTGCTTTGCCATAGGCTCCAGTCCAGCCTCCTGCAAGGTCTGTTTCATGTGGAGCATCAGGTAGTCCAACATGGTTTTGTTCTAAAGGGCAAATAATGTTTTGTATGAACCTCATTGCATGTGCTCCCTGTTTTTTAGGTTTTGACGAGCATGTCAGTGGTCCTTCATTACAAAACTCATTTGAACCATGTGCTCCGGTACATACTTTATTCTGTTAGTGTGCTATCACAAACAATAGCAAACAATGATGCTGTGACATTATATGAATCGTTGGATGTAATCCCGTTTGCATTTTGCAGGCTTCCCTTAATTCATCCAATAACTCTATTGGTGAGTTCTAGCCTGCATGGGTCATGTATTGAACATAAGTGAATGCAGGCATTTACAGTTGTGTTGTTTTAACCTGCTGCTGCAAAACACATTTCTCTAGAAAATACAGAAAATGGACCTGAACAGATGTTTACCGATGAGGGGCTGTCACAACAAGTGTCACGCTTAACTACCACAACAAGCAACGATACCTCTAAAGGTGAGTTATCATGACCACAACAAGGAAACAATAAAAGGTATAGTAAGCGGTTGTAGCTAATACACGTCTTGCCAAATTCACCAAATATCTTGGGGTCTGCTATCTTACAGTTCTCTGTGCATGCTGAATAATGAATCCGGTACTTCTACATAGCACTGGCTCTGTAAAGAGAGACAGAAAGTGTTGCAGGCCGCACACAAAAACAATGTCCAAGCCTTAGCAATGCTTTTCCAATGTGTGGGGCGGAGCTTCTGTTTTGTTTTGATCTAGTTCAGATATCAACAAGCTTTCTCCAGAATGGCTTACTATATCTTTCTACATTTTAGTTTAGATCGGTTTGCAAATGTAATCAATTTGTTATCTTCCTAATATGTATTTCTCTGATAATCTCTTACAATAACCTGCAAAGTGGGAGGACGACCCGCTTTCTCAAAGCTGGCATCCTTGGCAAGCAAGACATTGGAAAAAACGACAGAAGATTGTGATGCAAATGAAGAGGTTCATGACTATTCATCTGCAATAATAAATGTTTGGCCAAATGCTGTGATTGCTGTCAGTACTGTAAACAATGTATGCAGGATACAGATATAGTAGTTAACTGTATCTTCTACTGTACGTCTGACCTCATATTGCCTTCATCATTTAATGTTAGCTGTTAATGCATAGGTTTTGGAAACATATCCTATGACAGGAAAATGCAGAGGTGTCTGCTTAATTGTGAACAACTATAACTTCACCAGCTCTGGACTAAAAAATAGAAACGGAACCCATAATGATCAAAGTAAGGTTAATTCCCATTACTCTGAATTATATTTTAAAAGCACAAAAAATACAAACTTGTTTTCACTGTCAGGAGGTTTGTGGGCATGCTTACCAATGTTACCGGATATGTGCTTGTGTTTTTTAGAAAGTCTGGAGTGTGTCTTTAAGTGGCTTGGTTTTGAGATCAAGACAGTGGATGACTGTACAGGTGCTCAGATGCTGTCTGCAGTCATGGAGCTCCGTGGCAGGGACCACAGTCAGATGGACTGTCTGGTATGCTGCATTCTCAGCCATGGCTTAGAGGGAAGTGTGTATGGTGTGGATGGCAAGGTTGTTCCACTCAGAGAGCTGATGGAGCCTTTTACCGGATTACTTTGCCCGTCTCTGGTGGGAAAGCCCAAGTTGTTCTTCATTCAGGCCTGCCAAGGAAAGAAAGAACAACAGGCTGTTGCTATCGAAACTGATAGTCATGCACCTGGCCCTGTTTACGGTGATGATGAGAGCCTTAGCAATTGCATTCCCTCTGATGCAGATTTCCTTATGGCGATGGCCACTGTTCCTCAGTTTGCCTCTTACAGAGAAATAGAAGGGACTTGGTTCATCCAGACATTGTGTGAAAAACTTGTCCAAATGATACCCAGGTTCGTAAAATATCATATGTATTTTTCTGAATTTGTGAAAGAAAACTATATAAATAATAATTAATATTTTTAACAGTGGCTACCACCTATTGGACATCCTGACAAAAGTAAACAAAGATGTCAGTGAAAAGACAGATTCCATGAATCAAAAGAAGCAGATGCCCCAACCTTCATTCTCATTAAGGAAGAAAGTGGTCTTTCCTACCTCAGAAGACCCCCCTCCTAGCTTGGCTAGAGACCACAGAGCTCACTTTTAAGTTTTTCTGTACTAGCCTATTTGTTCTGTATATCTCCACCTCAATATTTTTCATACACTTTTTACAAAGAGGATACATATTGAGTGTGTAAGCCTATGCTATATTTTATTAACTGAAATTAGTTTTTAATTACATTGAAGTACTAAATTAAGAAATGTATAAATCAGTTGAAATAAAATGTTTGTTTATGCTTTTACTGTTCTCTGATTTCTTCTTATACAGCTTATATGCCTTCTATGAGCTTTAACCATATGTCAAATACTCTAGTCTACATTGAGATTGTAATTGAAGTTGCATTCTATTCTAGAAAAAATTTATTATTGAACATTTAGTACATCAACAAGAATAGTTAATGGGATATGTATTTTCAACTTGTTTTCCTTATAGGCCTAAAGCATTTGGCCTAATATACATTTGCCTATTTTTATAGGCTAAACCAGTATTCAACCCTGATCCTGGGGACCCACTGCCAGACCTTGATGGTAAAATCCAATTTGAATCAGGTGTGTTAGAGCATGGGTTAGAGCATGGATGGACATCTAAATCTTCCATCACAATGGGTCCATAGGTTGAATACCACCGAGGACTACACATGAAATACAAATTAATTATAATAGGCCAAGTATAGGTCTGTAACACATAAAAATAGAATACATTATAATAAAAGTATCTTCCCATAGACTGATAAGCTATGTACCATATTGTCTCTGAAATGATGCTTTAAAGTCAACAGATGGCAGCAAACTGCTTTCAAATACTGACTCGGCGGAAGAGATCACGTTGTGAACCGGATTGTCTTTATACTTTGACATTTTGGTCAGATAGCTGTTTTTTGGTTTGTTTATTAGTCTAAGCCTGCTACATATTTAGTTGTTAGATTTGTTAGTACTGGAAAGGTATTTGTGCTTAATAAACAAGTATGTCGCAAGAAGAACCTCAATCAGCAGCAATTAGAACCACAAGGTTAGTTAATGACGTTCAGTCAACAGTTTATCGTAATTGTCAAATGTGCAATATTTTATTTAGTAGCCCATTAGCCAAACGTTATGACCAGTTCACAACACTTATCACTGTCTTGTTTACAATAAACATTTTCAACTACGGTTGCTTGACGAACCTTTGAAACTATTAATGAGCGAGACTACCAACCCTAGCCAGTATAAAGACGCACATAAACGTGGTAGAATATAAATCTGTCTTTAACGCGTGTTGTATCATTCTTGGTTGTGTTTGAGAAATTAATACATTTAATATTATGTTTACCCGGAGATTTGCCATATGTCTATTGGTTTTCATAGCTTGAATACTAACCAACCAGAGAAGTCAAGCCTAGCTAAAACACCTATACAAATCCTGCATGAATATGGCACCAAAACTGGCAACCAACCTGTTTACACGATGGAGAAGGCTGAAGGAGAAGCCCACTACCCCAGTTTCATCTTTAATGTCAAAGTAGGAGATATTAGCTGTTCAGGTAAAACTCACATACCCATGTAAGACTGAATTCTATAGAATATTGAACTCCACTGAATGTTTCCAGATGGAGGTAAATGTGGTTGTATATTCTCACATTCAACAGATATTTGCCAATATTCTACTTACTAGGATTTAGTAGAATTTACTCAAATCAGTAATAATGCCATTTGCCAACGACTTGATGATCAATAATGTATTCATTGATTAGAAATAAGTCTAAACAAAGAACTTAAAACAACTGAGGAGTGGAAAAAAAGACGATGAAGTAGCAAATGTTGTAAAAATAGGTGTTACTCTGTAGACTGGCCAACACTATCTAGGCTATCTAACAACTGCACTGCATATTTAAAATAGTAAATGCCTGCTTGTTTGTTTGACTGTGTCTTAGGTCACGGGTCCAGTAAAAAAAATGCAAAACATCAAGCAGCAGAGGCCGCCCTGAGACTTCTGCATGTTGATTTTGACTTCTCGTAAGTCAGCTCGGACACTGCTTGTTTCTCTACATCTCTTGCGTTCACTGCAGAAGAGAAACAGCTTTGGTACTGTGTTATTCCAAAGAAAACCTTTTTGATGTTGCTTTTGTCAACAGGAGCCTTCACATTAAACCTGAAAATAATGGTGTTGCAGCAGAAAGCAATGATCGGCACAACTCTGTTGGAATACTTCAGGTACCTGATCTGTAACTGATTGTGGATCTGTTTGGGTGAAAATATGTTTGTGGACCACTTCACAGAACAAGCTGTTCTTGTCCCCTGTTCTGTATTTTTCTTTTTGCTGTTTGTCTGTGCTAATTATTTTGGTATTGCAACCATTCTAGGAGCTAGCTTTACAACGAGGATGGCGTCTTCCAGATTACACCGTTCAAATGGAAGCTGGGCCGCCACACAAACGTGAATTCACCGTTACATGTCGCATGGAATCCTTATCGGAAACTGGTATGGCATTGGAACAATTTCAGACAAGTTTGAGATGTGTGAACATTGAAATATTTATTTGTAAAACTTTACACAGCTGTTGGACATTCAAAGAAATTGGCAAAAAAGGCAGCTGCAGAGAAGATAGTGGCAAAGTTACAAAGTCTTTCTGGCTGTTCTGAAATTATGTGGGTATGTGTTTTGCTTTTCTATTTCTGTTTTAATACATTATGCCTGGTAA
>JAODUH010000014.1:3349499-3363938 GCA_027564835.1 Typhlichthys subterraneus | reverse complement strand
GTTTGATGCATGCGCCATTCATAGCTGCACTGCATGATTGCATTATAAAAAGGTATAGTGAAGACATTCTCCAGAACGCTTGCTAAATTCAAATTCAAACGCAAATCAAAACAAAAACAACTCCCCCAGAAACTCCACACATTGGAAAGGCATTGCAAAGGCTTGGATATTGTTGTTATGAACGGTGTTCACCGATTTATGTTCCCATTTACAGAGCCAGGGTTGTGTAAAAGTACCAGATTACCTTTTCAGCACGGAGATATTTGGTCTATTTGACTATATGTGTAGTAGCTTTCAATCACTTACTATACCTTCAATGTGGGCTCCACTTAGCCTAAAGATCATTAAATGTCATCAACATCAACAACTGGAGCTGGAGGGGCTGAGGTCCGCGTGAGTCCATGACAGTTGTAAGAGGTGGAGTAGAGAAGAGTGTACGGCAGTAAGCTCACAGGTACATCTGAGGCTCATGCGCTCTCAGAATGTTGTCGTGATGCTTTCAGTCACAAGTGTAATTACAGACACAAATTGAGGAGTCTCCCTTTAATTAGTGCTAATTAAGTTTGTTTGTGCTGCTATCACAGAGCTGACACTGAGCTGGGGATATGTTGACTCAAGTAGGATGTTGTGTTCTAACTAAAAAGACACTCTTGATGAATTACACATTAAGAAGAAGGACTAGCTCACACCAGTTTTAATGTCCCAGCAGACTATTGAAAGAGCAGTTATGGCTCTCTCCCCATTCATATCAATATAAAAAGCGTTTTCTAAATAACTGCCCGGGGTGTTTCAAAGATGGCTGCTGAGTGGTCAGACTTGACTATAAAGACTTTGGCTATACTGAAAGGAAAAACAGGCCACCAGAATTATGTCTGTGTATAAAGGGACCGCCTGCACGGCAATGATGAACAAACTTAAAATGGTATTTTGCTTAGTTACAGACCAATAATTTAAAGATTTGTTGAAACATCTCAAAATGTAATACTAATAATGAAACACAAATTAATACATGCTGCAAACAAAATTCCCTGATATTCCATGATTCAACACAAAACATTATATCCCTGACATTCCATGTCTGGCATAGGCTTTTTAAACTTCCATAATATTCTAGAAATTCCTTGACTTGGCGTCTACGCTTCCTGAAATCAGTGCCAGTCTCAAAGTCCGGGGATTCTGTGATGTTCTCTCTCTGAAAACAATTTATTTGATGTGGTGTTAATTCCCACTGTGGGACTGGAGTTGATAATGCAACCTGTTCCTTCTGGGAGAGCTCATCAGGGCAGGACCCAGATCTCGTTCTGATCACCCCTAATGGCCCAAGCAGGGTGGAGACAGAACTGTTCTCTCAGGAGACCTCGCACCGGCTGCCTCCACACACACACACGTACACACACACACACAAAACCAGACACTCTCACCTGGGCCACAGGTTCACTGTGCTGGAGAGTCTAGACAAATAAGCAGCCTGTTGTGCTGATGCGCACCATGATAATGATCTGGGTTCAATGACCTGTCTAATCTGCTTTACGACATCAGATTGATACCTCATTACACATTCACAGCCATTAGTCTTCTAATTAGCCCCGTGAATGATACTGTTTTTTAGACATACACAAACAACACAATGCTGAGAAATATGTAGACCTTTTTCCCATTGAAGGCAGGCTTTTTCAGTGAAACGATTACATTCCATAACATGTTTATATTGATATAATCTTTACAGCAAAATTTTAAGATATATACTGTATCTGTGTTCAGAAATGCAACATTTACGTAGCACAGTGTACTAAGGAATGAACAAAGCAAAACCATTAGAGGCTGATAGGTTGACAGTCCTGTATATTCATGACGTTTAGCAAAGCTAAGAAAATCCTCTCGTATTAATGTCTCTGTGCTCTGAGATACAGTTCCTCACTTACAGATGCTACTTTGGGACTCCGACGTATAATAAAAGCAGGTCTAGGCAACCGTTCATTCCCTACAGTATACTCCTCCTGAATAAGTAAATGGATTCTGCTCAGAGCGGAGGGGGTTCTTTGACGTACACATACAGTATGGGCAGAAAGAGACATTCTTTCCAAATGGTCTGAAATCCTGGAAACTACAGGTAAGGTACAGTATAACTGCATTAGTGACATTTTAAACTAACCTCTGTAAGACAAGGTGGTTTTTCTTTTTTTTATACAGTAAAACAGTAACACTGGCAACCATTTTCCACACAGGGAATATTTGACCAGTACTTTAATGCCAGTAAATGTACTATAATGAGCTGTAGGACAGTCATGCTCAATGAATCCGCCAGTAAGTGAGAACACGTCAACCTAACCCAATGAAGCGATACAGACACCTGGTTAGCACGGCTGAGGTTCCCACCTTAGCTTCATGTCCGGCAGTGGGGGCTGCCTGTGGAGGGTCCATAGCAGCCACGGGTGGAAATGTTCGGATGGTGGCGTCCCGAGGTGATCGCACGATCTCATTCTGCCGGTATAGCCTGTGGTGGCGTAACTTGGACACCCAGGCGTCGAAGATATCCGGGGCTTTGACCTACGGGGAGGATGGGAGAGCGTACACAGCTGCCCACATTTGGTAGGGGAGTTGCCCCTTCTCTGTCTGTCTTCCCTGAACACTCACCTTCAGGTGATAAATATGCTCCTCGGTGTCCAGATCAATGCGCCTGGCCCTCTTCTTGATTGACATGACCGAGAGCCCAACATCAATGCTGCCATGCAGTTTACCTTTCTGGATCTGAGACATGATATTAAGGGATGATTATCATTTGCAATGGAAAACAGTAAATCATGCCATGCTGCTAATACTACTACTACTACATACAAAAGACCCATCTAAATCTCAAACTGAAATTTCTAGTCTTATGCAAAATGCATACTTGAGATTTTAAGCAGGGTACATTAACACATTATGTTGTATTAAATCCTGTGTGTAAAAAGGTTTTCTACAATCTAATTGTTCTAATGGTAATTACTGTAAGCTGTGGGTTAGTGCTGTCATGCTGAGTGACAATGTGCAATGTGACCCTTGCTGCATTTGTCTCTGCCGACTCATTGCCATGCTAGGATGATGCCATGCCAGTCGGCCCCATCACACTGCCTGTGACTCCAAGTCAGACTTACTTACATCAATGGGGGACTTGGAGTACTTCAGGATACCATTGTCCAGAACAAAAAAACGCTGTTTAAACAAATAGGAACACAAACACAGTTAGAAAAGAGTAACTGACAAGTTACCACACTAATATTATCACATTATACAATCACTGGTGCTTATTTTCTCTGTACAACATTAAACTGACGGTGACTTGCAATGATAACAATTCACTAAGGAAGCCTGACCACCACTGACACTGTAACTAACCACTGATAATATTGACTTACAAACTCTAAGCTTCCACATATTGAGAATTATCCCAGGAAGAGGATATCCATAGCACAGGACACATCAATGCTTATTGAATATCCAGAGCAGGCAAAGCAATCTAGTTTGGAGCATAATGTATTGTATCTAATCTAAAAGTAATAAGTAATCTGACAACTTGACCAGGAAATAATAAACAACTGAATTGTGCAAATCAGCAATAGCGTTATGCCTAAATAGCTTTTTTTCCCATAAATAACTACAGCTAGACTCTTATGAATGATCACATATTTGAAGCCCTTTAACAATTTATTACATTTACTATGCTTCTGACAGTTTACAACCCCCAAAACAGCAATGAGCCGTGGGAATGCTGAATATGTGTTTCTAATCTGCTTGAGCATGAGAGGGTGTTTTCTAGTGGGCTAACCACAAAAAAAAGCTAATGCTGCATTTTACACTGGAGATGGCGGGTATCTGAGAACAAGATGCCTGCATACAGAAGCTGGGGGGAAAAAGCTACGTTGTGAGGGTGAAAAAACAAATGTGTGGTAAAGTAAGAACTGTTCAGAACGTTTCAGGCAATGGTCTGTAAAGACAAAAAAATACATCCAATGGCTGTGAATGAAACAAAATACTGCATTTCAATGTTGTTACTAGTTTTAGATTTAGTCTTAGTTTTAGTCTTTGGACGAAAATGCTTAATAGTTTTAGTCACATTTTAGTCATTTTCCTTCTAAATAGTTTCTAGTCGACAAAAATACAAAAGTGTTTTAGTCAAAATGTTTTCTCTCTTTAAACAAATGCCTGCCAAATTTTACACTGTGCTGCCCACTTATGTGTGCAGTTACGGCTGATCATACGGTCTCGCCAGCCGGTTTTAACATTGTGCTGCAGCCTACACACTTATGTGTGCAATTACAGTAAATCATACACAGGCAGAGTTTTTAAATTTAAATTATACCACTAATGTTTTCGTCTTGTCAACGAAAATACATCTTCAATTTAGTCCTACTTCTTATTATCAGTGGTCTATTTAACGTCTTGTTTTAGTGATGGAAAAAGGGTCGTTGATGAAAATATGACGAAGTTAACACTGGTTGTTACTAGCATGTTCTACCTTGTGCCAGCCTTTCAGGGGCCATTTCCTCTTCTTCAACATGAAGCCTTCATGTTTATCTGGCCGCAGGACGTTGCTCTGACCAATTTTCAGCCCCTCAATGATCTCCCAACTGTCTGCCTCCTAGGGGGAGTCAAAAGCAAAGACCTCTGTTAGATCTGATCTACTCACTCATCCAAAGACAAATAGCATAGAAATAGTAGAAGCATTAATTGTGAAAAACATTTTTATAAAAAATAAAACAAATCCACACTAGTACATTTACTCTTCCTGATGGCACAACAATATGACATTTTGACCATTTGGAACCAGTGGGAACTATCCGGTTCAAGGAAGCTTATTGTTGGATTTTTCAATGTGCTTTTGAGGCTGCAAATATGACGAAATTGTGATAAAGGAGTTAAGTTATGCTATATTAATTAGGGGCATTTATTTAAATGTTCACAATTTAACACCCCGTCATCCCGTCAGTCAACGTCCTGATTAGCAAGATGACAGGACAACAATGGAACAACTCTAATTCCTCCTGCACCCGCTGCGTTTCCACTGCATCAGCTTCCGCCTGACTCCGCTCCTCCCGCTTGTGTTAGCTCTGCCTATCAAAGAGCCCCTGGCGTGGTACTACATAGGGTCAGGTCGGGACATGTGTAACATCACACTGGAAGCCATGGAAACACATCCAGGATGGAGGACACACAGTTCCGTTTCTAATAACAAGTTACCCATTATTACTCATTACCACGCTGCCTTACCTATGCCTGTGGATGTGTGTTTGTGTGTGTGCGTGCGTGCGGGCGTGCACTTGTGTGTGTACAAAACAAACAACAAAACAAATAGCAGGCTGCAGATAGTGATGGAGTCATCTTTGAAGCTGTTCGAACAGGAAAACACTTGACCTGGGTTTGCAGAACACATGGGGACAACAGCTTGTTTAATCGAATAGCCACGTGAGAAGATCCATCTGTTAATGAGGTCATTCGCCCCTAGCAACTGTTGCTATTAGCATGGTGCAAAGGGACCACGGAAACACAGAACTGAGAAAATCTAGCTAGCTCACCTTCATCAAACACAATCGTAACAATTATAAGCTAGCAACTTCAGAACAAGATAGTATACGTTTATTCAGCGTTAACATAAAAGCAATTATTATAATTGTAAATCGCTGTCATAATGCCGATTTATTGACAAATACTGTACGTCAATGTTTTCATCTGCAGTGTATGAATCACCCACAATACTACTGAGACTTAACAGAGATATGTCTCTGTCTATGCTGCAGTTAAAGTGTGTCACAGGCAACAATAGAAGCAGTTCAGTAGGATAAATAATTTCCTAATGTTACAGTAACAGTTAGCACTGTCTCATAGAACTAATAGCACTGTCCACTAGCTTGATGTCAATTATAGGTACATATATTATTTAACGAAAAACATGCTTTTGCAATTTGCCCAAAAAGCTAGTCTCTCTTTGAGCTCTTTTTGAAAGATTTTGTGGCAGGCTGAATAAGGAGCTGCTTTGTTTAGTCATTATTTAAACAAGTTTGACTCCTGTATCTGACAGAATCTTTTTGTCAGTAATGGGATCTAAATTTTAAAAAAAATTCAAGGCCTTAGTATAACCACAATAGTATATGTACATGTATTCATCATATAACATATGTGTGCATTGATGTTATTGTAGGGCAAACCTTGTGCAAACCTCCATATGCTTACTCACCATCACCGTGGTGGACATCTCGCAATACAGCAATGAACCACTCTACAGGTAACGTGACCATGAGCAGGAGAAAGGACAAACAGTCCTTTGGGGCATTTTAGGCTTAATCCAGTCCTATAAATATCAATGCAGTAGCCTAGTTCAGTTTCACCTACACATCTTCCTGTAGAAATTATACTGAATGAACACTAGAGGCTGAGACTAGGTCTCAGATAACATCATGTACCAGGAAGCAGGATTAGGAAGAACAGGTAAGCCTACAGGTACAACCATTACACTGTTCTATGACTCACAGGGATGCTACCAAATAATCTTCCATCGAAGAAAAAATACTAAACTATACTGTAGTGGTCAAACAACACTCAGGAAGGCAGTGTTTTAACAGAGACCAACGCAAGGTTCGATGCAGACGATGGGCCGTTGTGTTCCGACAACTTTACCTCGTTGTCCCACGATTAATGAGTCAGTTGTTAAGATCTACTATGTAAACACAGCCCTCGTCGTTGATGGGCAAGTTGAGCTAGAATTTCACTCAGAGAGATGTTATCAGCGCGAGTGCATGTTACAGAGTGTTCTCACAACACATAATGGCTGAGCGATTGTTCTGAGGTCAGACTCAGGAACTCAATGCTCCCACTTGCTGGCTCAGCAATAACTCTGTGAGAAGGCAGACTGGCTTCTATATGCTGCCCGGATGCTAATGCCCTGCGATACCAGAAGTGTCTCAAGCACATTGTAAGCACGACTGATTTTGAGCATCCTTGAGAGTCCTTCAGACCAGGGAGTGATTCACAACAACAAAGCAAGCAGCTAGCAGCAAGCATAAAAGCTGGCTAGATGAACACACGCATAATACAAAAATGCAGACCTATGAGATATAATATCAGGGACAGGGGATAACCAATCAATCGGACTGTCAAATCCTTAGACAATGAATAAAAGTGCCTCATCATTGGACAATCATCGTCACAGACATCAGCTCCTCTCAGTAGAGCCGCTGTTCCATCATCTTCCTTCAGTGTCTGTGTTCCGGTCATTAGACATTATGCCAATGCCTAACTGTCTCTTAATTCTCTATGGCCATACATCTGGCAAGCTGTTATCAAGGGAACCTGTCCTTAAGATTAGATAGCACCACGCTTAATATCACAATGAGAAACTACATTTGGTTTGAGTCTACAGTAAATGTGAAGCTGCAGTGACATTCTAAACAAATGCTTTCGTATGTATGTGTGTCTGTCTACAGGTGGTGATTCTTATTGCACTTGGGAGTGTGAGGGTCTCAAGAGCATTCTGCCTCCTGACTCCAGTCAGCAGAGAGGAAAGTGACACATACTGTATTGATCGGAGAGAGAGAAGACGGATCTCATTAAGCCTTCGCTCATCAAATGCTCTCGGCTCAATCTTCCATCACCACTGAGCCCTTGCCCAGTGCAGTAAAATCCTTTCTAAGTGTCCACACCCTAGCAAGACACATCCTCTCTGGAGGTACTCCAGAGAGGATGTGTTGGCCTGAAATGAGCTAACACAAAGATCTGGACAACTGGTAGTTTGACACAATTAACATAGTATATTATTGAAGAAATACTATGTAGTGGTAGTACTGTTGGTCATTGGATTTATTTACAGAACTTGCTATATCATGATATGTATCATTATCGGGACATAAAATAATCTATATCGGGATATGATATTTTGGTCATATCGAACACCCCTAGTGACAACAATGTCTACTGATTGTATTAAATGTCACTGTGCAGCACAGGCAGACAGACAGACAGACAGACATACATACATACGGCAAATTACTGAAACAGCCGTAATGTTTTCTTGACCTTTTATTAAATGGCAAAACGCAAAACCAATTGAGGAATTGATCAACTGAGGAAGTGCATATTGTTCTTGGTTGTCGACGGCATAATCAATATTTTATCTAGTGAGAGCTGGACAGGGCAATGTACGTAAATAGATAGACACAGAAGAGCACCTGAGTACTCGAGTACCCGTGCCCATCCCTACCCCAAATACCAACCATCTTGCTTTTATCTCTGCTTTGATCTCCGCCTCTCAGGGCTGTAGGAGCTGGGTTCCCACACAGCACGGCGTGTGCCACATGTTCAGTGGAGCACCAGGAACCTGCCCGTCCCTCATGACATATTCATCAGCTAGTACCAACGGAAAAGCTGTGATGTCATAGATTCCAGTCCAGTGTCCTGTTTCTGTACGGTGACACAGCAGCCAACTGAAATGAGCTGCCTGTGTGTGTGTGTGCATGCATGTGCTTGTGTGCCTGTGTGTGTGTGTGTGTGGTCGAGGGGATCAAACTGCTGCCACAGGGGTTAACTTTAAAGCCCCTGCCATGAAAATTGTGCTGAAATAAGAGTGTGCCTAACTCATTGTCTCTATTTACGTAAGGCTATAGTTACTTGACCAGGTAGGATAACCACATACACAGAAAGTCTGTTTCAGAGAAGGATCAGCATGACCGTGTCTGGCTCTGACACCTTGACAGTTGAAGTTGGACACTCACACAATCTGGGTGTATAGTGTACTGGTATGCAATAGTAATTTCTTCAATGATGAGAAAGGACGATGACAGCTAATTATTTGATAGATTCATTTATGTGTCAATTCCTGAGTGCCTGGTGATTTCTTGAGTGTCCCAAACCCTGTTCTGTCTGACCTGACTGGTGTTACATTACAGATATCAGAGGATATGATGGCATTCCAGCTGGAGACAACTGCAGCAACCCGAAATATCACTATACTGCAGTCGATCAACAAGCATTTTGGCTTGTGCACCTGCTATTCATTATTTTCCAAACCATGTACCCCATCATCACCAGACTACAACATTCTTCTAAAGAAATGTATACAAATTATAAAATATATGATCATTTTTAAATGTTGTTTAAATACACCACTATCGGTGTATTAACATTTGGCTTGCAGCAGTCCATATTCCCAATGCACCACAGCTTCAAACAGGACTCGCATCATAATCATTAACTACACACCTGCTTTTGTTTTGTGACTATGGAAGGTCTGGATTTGATTGGTTTCTTTGTCAGGCATTGTATGTTGTTCTGTGTATTTCGCCATGTCTAACCGCTATCGTATCAGATCATTTGTTTCCTCGTGTTTCATTCAGTCAGCTGCATGTACTACTCAACACTCGTCACACAGACTGCATACAATGTGATAGCTATTCATATCAAAAAACCCCACTCTCCTCTTTTATGCCCCGGACACACTGCAAGCGATATGCTCGTCACCCATCGCTTTTTGTCAGAAAATTGGTCGCTCGTTTATATTCCAGGCTTTGGTTGCCACGGTATCCCTCTCGTATATTTTCCACCCGAAATGTTTCAGTCAATCTGCCAGTCAACGATATCCTTAGCTCCCATTGGTAGTTGCCTCAATCGCATCGCCTGAAGTTGAAAGTACCTCCCCACTTCGCGTCGCCGACCGTTATTCCACCTGTAGTTGCTTCAAGTTGCTAAATCTTATTGACGTTCCATTGTCTCTCGTGGCAACATCGCTGCAAGTCGCTTGTAGTGTGTCCGCCGCTTTAGAGATATGACTTGATCCTAAACGGCCCTACTGTGGCTCAGCCTACCTGCCGGCTGTCACGCTGGGATGAGGAGGAAGAAGAGCCGCTCTTGTGAGATGGCGTGGAAGTCTTGTTGACAGGCGTGGAGCTCCTCTCCTCCGAGCTCAAGGTGCGCCCGTGAAGGCTCCGCTGGTAGTGTTGGTGGTAGGACATGGTGGCGGCTCTCTGGGGCTCCGCTTGGCTCTGTGGTCCTCCGTCAGCAGGCGCAGAGCATCTTCTAAGGCAGCGCAGCAGCACACTTCCTCACAATGACACAATGTTGGCCTGAAACACAAGGTACATGCATCACTGTTGGCCAGAAACACAACGTACATACATTCACAAGGTATATTCACACTGTTGGCCTGAAACACAAGGTACATTCAAACTGTTGGCTTGAAACACAAGGTACATTCACACTGTTGGCCTGAAACACAAGGTACATTCACACTGTTGGCCTGAAACTAGGGCTGGAAGATTAACCGAAAATTAATCAAAACCGAAATTCAGAACATCCAACCGACGTACCGGTATTTTTCCATTGTCTTTTTTTTTTTTTTTTTTAAACCTGTGAATCAAGCGTGACGTGATCAGCATCAACTGAGAAACGCTGCTGTTATTACTTTAACCCCCATTAGTATCAACCACGACAGACGTAAATCGAAACTACACTTCACGTCAATGGCTCGTAACACGGCAGCTCAGATGGTGTCACAAACGTTTATCTCTAATTAAATGGTAATCGAGGTCTAATGTTCAATTAATTGTGATATAAGGTCAAATCGTGCAGCCCTACTGAAGCACAGGGTACAGTCACACGCCAAACTGCCATGCCAGCCTAGGAGTCAGGTCTGTACTGTAGCAGGCTAAGTCAACAGAACACCTGTTGTCCCCTCACTGCACAGCCAAACTGTATTAGCAAAGAGTGAGGCCTACCGAAATACGCCTACAGCCAAATGTTGACAAACTGAATACCACCCGACAACAGAGAGAACTGCTAATTTGTGTTTCTTAACTGTACAGCGTTGTTTACAATTTGAACCCCTCGGCTATTGGACATGTATACTGTATGAGACTGTAATTACTGTCTCCACTATAGAAGTCCCCACAGGACTGGCAGCATACATCCTGTAGCGTGTAATTATGATAATGCTGTCCATACCCGTAGGTGAGGATACCAAATCAATAGGATATTGCTTCTTTGACCTACATGCACTTTTGAAATGGCTGTAGTATGGAACGACAGTACAATAATCACATTTAATAATAACAACAATAATAATAATATTATTATAAACTTTCTATATATAACTCCTTTAATAACAGAATTGACATTGTGCTATGACATGTAAAAACTAAGCAAAACATACTCAAGTCTAAGAAATATAATATAGAAAGTAAGATAAATATAGTTACGGTAAAACAAATAAAGGATATAAATAATATAAGTATGTCATAATATACAAGTACTGGCCAGCACAGGTAATCTGAGAAGTCAGTACAATAAATAACCTATGCTTTGTTTCATATTCCATTGAGCAGTAAACACAAGGTCTCTCTCAGCACTGTAAATCTCTAGACAACACCACAATGATGCTTGAGTGCAGTGTCATTGTGCGTAACATTGTCAGTTGGCCTCAGTATTGATCCCCTGCAGATTGCTCTAGAGTAATAATAGGACCAAGACAGAGACAGACCGGTTTGGCTTAAAGAGAGACAGGGACCATCGTTTGTATCACCTAGAAACAAGTGACACCCAGAAACCCTGCAGGAGAGCATTCAAATGAACTAAGCTGCATCACACCCTATCCTACTCGCCATCCTGGACGGGAATCCTAGTCTAGTCTACGCACCACTACAGACCGGTGTGCTCTCCATAACAGCTGATTCAGGAGAACCCCCCCAGGTTGCAAAGCATTCACGTGGGCTAGAGACAGCTTTGCTGTTGAACCATCCGCATGCTGCAACTATATCCACAATTGAGGCAGACAAACCGTGTCTTCATCCATACTTAAGTCAACACGGATATAGGATAAGTCTATTCAGATACAGTCTTCCACTTAACCTATTTATTAGAGCCAATCTCCTTGACCTACAGTAATAAGGATGCTTTTTTATTACATTATTCGATTGAAGTATATAGTATATCAAAAGGAAACGATCATGCCATTTCTGTTAAGCATGGAATTATGTGTCACTGATGGTAGTATACAATTTTACTCAAATTGTGTATTGCCATGGTGATGCTGGACATTAAATTCAAAGTAAAATGATTCTGATATAGTTCATATTAGAAAAGCCTTTTCCCGTTATATATTAGAGGTTGATGGTTAAAAAGGATAGAATGGTTAAAATCACACAACTATACAAATAGTGATGTCTACCTCCACCTTGCCAGCCAAACACATGACATTAATCCGAACAAAACAGTCCACAATAACATTGTGCCACTGATGGCCTTCATCATTACCACTGATAGCTAACTCACAAAAACAAGCTGTCTAGGGATTGGTTAGCTGGAACGCTGATAGGCTACAGTGCCAGTTTGTGTTATGGAGGATCTCTGCCCAGGACTGTAATTAGAATGATTCTTATCCTCTAAATCCAGGAGGCACTGAGATTAGGATCTTCTAAGAAAGAAAGCCAGGCTCTGCCATATGTCAACACAAACATTTGTAAATTCATATAACTACACCTAATCTTCTATTTTTACTGGCAATTGAAAGCTGTTTATCAGCTAATGCCGATATTTGTCAATCAAATAATTAGCAGATGATTGAACAACCAACAGACCAAATTTATGTCAGGAGGCTACCACATTAAAAACCAAATTATTGCTTGCTTAAGGTGATATCTTACAATATCCGCTTTAATAACTGTACTGCAGGGCTCCAGCACTAAGAATGCATTGATGTGACTTACTAGGTTATAACATGTTTAGTCAGACCAGTTCATTGTTTGTGGGTGGAAAACTCACTTCTACTTCAGACAGAATGCAGACTTTGTCGTAGGTTACCTGGCAAAGATCCAGAGTGAGAAGAGCCACAGTTACTGTAGCAAACATGATAAAAAACTCTGTGCATCACATAAGACAGACAGCATTTATAATACAATAGTATTTTAATTGCTATATTCTGTGCCACTTCAAAGTAGACTGATTAAAATAGATTAACCCTTAAATGTAGACAATGCTTCTTTTGAATAACACACTGGACGTTATATCACTTCCTCTTTAAGCGGAATTGCATTTCTGTTCAACCAGTGACTCTTTAGCTTCCGTCCCTCAATATTCGGACCTCACACTGATGTACTTTGTGCATTAAAATATGCCATTTTAAACAGGTGTACCTTGAGAATACATGTGAACAGTTAAGACAGCAAGCAGCTTTGCAGACACTATAAGTAATGGAAGTCAACGGCAGATGAAAACATATGTGAGTTTCTGGTCTAGCACCTTACTTTGCTGAGGGGTTAATGTATGGTTAACATCAGGATGGATCAGGAGAGCTCACGATCGAGGCAAGGAAGCTACAGAGTGGAGGATTTAACAGAATTAAGCAAATTCCACTTAAAGAGGAAGTATTTAATGTTTCTCCAGCGAATTACAACAAAATGGGCATGATATTGGGTCTAGAGAATAAGGGTAAATCTATTTTTTTTAGATAGGGTACAAGAGAAAGAGGAATCTCAATTCCTAAAAGCAACAATGAATCGAGTGTATCACAGACAGTAAATGTTTGTGTGATGCTGATGCCTCAGCTATTGAGAACATAACACCAAACACCTGACTGACAACATTCACTACTAAGCACTTCAGGTAAATCCATCACCACATACGTTAGTGACTAATAAAATAAAAGAATACCATTATAGTTTACTATATAGTTTCATAAAGTATTTTAATTAAAACCATATAGTGTTACAATCAGCACACCAGAAGAAGTAAAAGTTAGTTGCCTTACCTCGAAAAAATATCACGAGGATATTTGCATAAAGATTTTGAACTAGGCCAAGTTTTGTGAATATGGTGATGAACAACATGATACAACACACAATGTAATACAACATTATGCAATACGATAAAATAGATGGGCTCTAATAAATGTCTGGGTATATTAGGCCATAGGAGCTTCTCTCAGCAAATTAACTGGCCTTCAGTGCTAGCGGATTATAGCCAGGTAATCCCACATCTGGGGAATCTCCTTTGCTCCCCTATGCTCATCTCAAAATACCTTTTCAGCTCAGGCAGGAAAATCAAACAACCTTTACAAACTACCAACATGTCCTGTGTTGAGTGGATGATGCAACTCAGATCAACAATGCATACAGACACATACTATGTGCTCTCTACACATACAGACCCTAATGCACATCAGTGTCCATTTAATTTTAAAAAATATGTCCTTTTCCAAACATATTCTACCCATATGTGCACACTAACTATGGCTCAATATCTGGATCTCTGGAGACACCAGGAGTTGAGTAAACAATTCTAATGATCTGGCAAAGGCCAGGACTACAACTTCATTGAAAACTCTGTCTACATGAGTGGGACATGCAAATACTAGATATCGTACAAGTGATTAGGCATTGTTTTTAGGTTCTAGTTATTTGTCCAGAATATGAATGTAGTGAA
>JAODUH010000014.1:3322531-3349399 GCA_027564835.1 Typhlichthys subterraneus | reverse complement strand
CCCCCCCCCCCCCCCCCCCCCCCGCCTTTTCTCTCTATTCCTCCCTTTGTAACATGCACACACATATTCTCTGTCTGTCGCCACCCCATTCTGTCTAACGCACGCACGCACACGCACACGCACACACACACGCACGCACACACACGCGCACACACGCACAGCCGCCTACACAGCATTCGTAGTATGTCATCCACCTGCGGCAGTCTGCAAGAGTCCAGGCCAGCCAGATCAGGGGAGTGAAGCAGGGAGTTGCGTAAGCGTTATGTAAGGGTCTGTTTAACCAACACATTGTAAACAGTGCTGACTCCGCGCACAATTAGAGCAGCAGGTACTGCTGCTGTTGAATGTCTGCAGTCACAATAGACACTCCCATGTGCATCTTCTGCCATGCGCTGAATTGTGAGCTCGTTCCGTGGGCTGTAGCGGCTGTTTGCCGTTATGGCTCTCTGGTTTCTTTCTTATTGGACCATACATTTGAGACACTGGGGGGCTGAGAACGCTAATCGGAGCACTTTGTTATCACAATGCGTTGGGGTTATCTCTCTTCTTGATCCCTGTGCGTGCGTGTGTGTGTGTGTTCTCTAGGACGGGGTCAGCTCTCTCTCTGCTTTACGGGACGTCTGCCACCCTGGAGCACCACCACTTCAACCACGCTGTGATGATCCTGCAGAGCGAGGTGTGCCGGGCTCTGTCCTTTGCTGCAATGCAGCCTGCGTGAAACGAGCGCTCATGCACGTGGCCTGGGTCAAATACTTACTCTGGCCAATGCGTGTTAGCCACCGCCTATGACTTTCCAGTCACTTTCTAATTTCCCCAATAAAATAAATAAGTGGGATTGTTAGTATGAAACCAGTGTATGGTAGCATGTGGGCTAATGGGAGCAATCACACTGCTGCTTTAAATCTGTCGGAGCACCGCTGAGTTTAGCTTCATAAAAACTACCAGAACTGCAATTGGAAAGATTTTAAAGGACAAGTAATGAACAGAATGGTTATTGTCTTGCCTCACTAGAGTTTGTCAAACAGCAGCAAGCTCTTCCCAGGCACACAGAAACACCCCAATCTTATACATATGTACAATGAAACACCACGTGCTGCTCTCCGATCAGCATAATTATAGACTTTACATGGCGATAAATGGTCGGGTGACGCGTTTGAGAGAGAAAATGGGTTTCTGTGAGGATGTAATTAACGACATTTGAGGCTGCAAAGAGACATAGCTTATCAGGTGAGCTTCCGAATGTTTCATTACCGCTATGCCGAGAACACAGAGCAGAGCTTCAAATGTTTGCTTGGAATATAATAATTCTTTCTGTTGATACTTGGGATGAGCTAGAACTGCACCATTAGCATATAAATTAATAGTGTGGCTAATTGAAGGAGAAGAGCGCCCGTAGATTCAGTCCACCAAACCAAAGTTGAACTTATAAATACTTGTGTTTTTCCCACCATCGTTTATGTTGGTTAGTCTCTTTTAGTGCTGGAGTTGAGAAAGAATAAGATATGGTCCTTTATGTGTCTGCTGTTCAATATTTCACAGGAACACGCAAGCCAATAGCTCGGCTTTCTCACAGTCCCTGTGAGAAAACCTCCATCCTTAGCTTGTCACCACTCACAGGGAAAAAAAACCCACCCCAAACCGCAGACCTATTATCCCTTCTATCCTCTCTCGCACAGCTTCCATTTCTTCTGTCTCTCTCTTATTCTCCAGCCACAGTCCTTTTAAAGGAGGGAGGCTAAGTGGTAGATTAATGTATAATACACGATGGAGAGCTTGTTTTAATCATAGGAGAGGCCCAACTGAGAAATGCCGCTTACTTATTAAGAGAGGCTACAGCATCTCTTTAACTTGAGACCAGCGGAGGTGTTCCCTGACGGAGAGCATCATGTCAGCCTCTTCCACTACTCAATCATACGCCGCGGCGCCTCAGGAATCTCCCTCGCAGAGCTGGACTGCAATGACAAGCTAGGAACTGACAGCCCGTAGCCTGGCCATTAAAGAGTCCTTTTCCCATTCATACAGTAGGACAGCTGTTAGCTGACGTGTTTCCCTGAGATAGAGGATTGAGAGAGTATACAGTGTTTAAACTCCTGAATTTGTCTCACTTGCACTTAGTTTTGAAACCAGCGTTGCAAAAACACTATTGTGTGCTGAGTGTCTGGCATTGCTCTCTCCCCCAGCCCTGAAACATGTCAGCGCTATATCATTCGCAATCAAGGATTGTATCTTTAAGTCAGTGGATGCACTCACTCTAAATCTCTTAACCTGCCGGTCAACCAGTTGTTTTTAAATAACTTGATTAATTATAGACTAGTTCATTACTGTACCTGGTTGCAGTGGTTTGTGTTGGTTAAAAACTAGGGGCAGTGTTTGTGTTTTAACAAGCAAAATGAAATAACTTATGGAAATTACTGGAGCTCTTTTTGCTGACTATGCTGTTTGTGTGTGCATCTCCACAGGGCCACAACATCTTCTCCAACCTCTCCTCCAGAGAATACAGTGACCTCATGCAGCTGTTGAAACAGTCCATTCTGGCCACAGACCTCACGCTCTACTTCGAGTAGGTTGCTAAATCTACGTCTGCCTAACACACACTCTTTAAGTGTGGTAAAACTGTTAAGTCATCTCCACAGAGCTTGTGGCTGACTCTAACACTGACTTATAGTATTTCTAATGTAACATATTGACTCAGTCAGTACCCCTAGTGAACCCGTTACCATTAGCTGCCATATCACAAATCTTCTAGGTGACACTGCCCCCTTGTGGCTGCCATGTTACTTACACCTACATTCACTGGTGTCTGCCCTTTATTGTAGGAATAGGAACACATTCTTTGAGCTGGTCAGCAAAGGAGAATACAACTGGAATGTAAAGGCCCATAGAGATATGTGCAGGTAATTTACTCACTTAATGCATTTTAACACATTTAGTGTTTACACCATAAATACCATACAATTGGTTTATATTAAAATATTGAGTTATTAACTCTGATCGTATAATGCATAATCACAGAAAGTCTTCATTGTGATCTCCTCTCAGATCTATGCTAATGACAGCCTGTGACCTAGGAGCTGTCACTAAACCCTGGGAAATATCCCGGAAGGTGAGACATATACTCAACTCTTGAGTCTTAGGTATGTAGGGAAGTTAAGGTGAATCCAGTGACACCGAGCATTAGACAGGAACGGACATAATACATAAGACATTTGAATAGCCAAGTACACGTCTGAGATTAATAGGAAATACATTAATTAATATAATAAATCTGTCAAGTAAGTCATATCCTGAAAATGAAGTAGAATATATACAAAAAATATCAGATTTACGATGAAATTCTTAATATAAGACAGAGTATTCTGTATATTTGTGCACAACATACAACACACTGTACAACATGAACACATTCCACACTAAAGCGCTTCTTTCTGAATCTACACCCAATCTTTTGTCATTCAGGTAGCAGAGTTGGTGACCAATGAGTTCTTTGAGCAGGGTGACCGAGAGAGATCTGAGCTGAAGTTAACCCCTTCTGTGAGTACATCACATTATACTGTATGTGTAGGCCTAGTGTATGAACATCGTGCTTCACCGATCATGACCCACTTTTAAGATGACCCCACAGGTTCGCTTCACACAGCTAAATATAGGCCGATTCCTGTTATTATAAATTCACCACTCGTGTAGTAAGGAGCACAGGTTGTCCTTGTGTAATGGGAATGGGAAATGTGGGTTTAGACACTGGAATGTACCCAGTGCCTGGAGCTGTGTTTGGACATTTCAACCTACAGCAGAACCTTTCCCAGAACCGTCCTCCTGAGAAAGACAACAGCTAACTTCTATATTTGTCCGGTGATAACCACAGAATTACCACAGATGTTGTTTTGCTACATTTCTAGTAAGCTTTCCGGGTGGCTAAATTGGTCTAAGCAAATATAAGATAGGGTTATGCATTCACACAGTATGAGCCAAAGCAATGTACAGTAATGTAACACTAATACAAGGTCAAGGCTTTGTGCTTGATGAAGGTCTGTCTTAAAGCAGAACGTAGTTCTCCAACCACGGCACCACAATGGAAGCATACTGAGACTGAATGTACTGTGGACTGTGGGCTTATTCATGCTTTTAAGCATTTAAGGCTGAGCGCTGCTGTTACAGGCTGGGAGAGTGGGAAGCAGGTACTATTCTGTGTGCAGTTACCGACTGTTGAATAATCGTATCTGGCCACATTGCCTTCCCTCTGTAGTAACTAATGCGGCAGCCTCAGGTCTGACACTGGTGTGAAACCTTAACCACAGTGTGGCTGTTTGAAATTAAATATTGAACTTGTAAGCCATAGCGCAGTAAGTATCTCGGAAGCACAGGCTCTATGGAACTTCTGAAGTTCACGCTATGAATGAAAAATGTGATAATCTATAAACAAACTAGTCTGAATCACAGACCTGCCCACAGGGTATCACAGGGCTTATATTCCAGTGCTTGTTGTCTCAATCACAGACATGCACACAGGGTATCACAGGGCTTATATTCCAGTGCTTGTGTTTCAGGCAATATTTGACCGAAACAGGAAGGATGAGCTGCCAGGTCTACAGTTGGAGTGGATTGATGGGATCTGTGCACCGCTTTACGAGGTAATCGGCTGCAATTCCTTCCAGAACCCTTAAATTACAGGTAAAGTATGTCAGATTGATACTCATGAACCTCCAGGAGATCAACCCAAGCCAAGATAGTCTGCCTGCCTGATTGGAGCTCTGCATTTTACTTCCCGTCCTCCATATGGGGATATACATTTAAAATAAGGTGTACTACCTACAGTATGTACCTAATTACCTGTAAAGTAAAATGCAATTAGGTAATTAAGCTTATACTAAGTACAATTATTATTATTATTATTATTATTATTATTATTTATTATTATTATAATTTATTATTATAAATTATCTCTGTAAAGGTGGAACAAAGTGGTGGAGACCCCATCGCACAACAATATCCTAGCCATGGCAATGCGTTTCCAGTGTGTGGTGCGGAGCTTCAGAGGGAGCATCCTATGGCATTGAAGGGTTTTTTGTTTTGATTGAATTATTCCAATATCAACAAGCGTTCTCCACAATGTCTGTACCTTTGAGGAGCAAGTAAGAATAAGGCACCGTGCTGGAGGATTCTCACGGCTATGCCAGGCATGTTAGGGATTTAAACCTACCACCACTAGACTATCCTACCCCTAAATGTAGGCTACAGAGGAGTAAAATAAAACTACTAATTTAACCAGGTGGCTTTCTGGTTTTTATGGCCTCTGGTCTTCAAGTCCTCTGCTAAAGGATTCTGTCCTGACCTACTGCTGCACATATGGAAGCCAAAAATAAAAATGTCACCTTCTGAATTGAACAATTGTGCCCTCCCAGACTCGACATAGCGGGGCAAAATCCTGTCTCGCATTGAATCACTGCAATAACTCCGATGCCACATCTGCTCGAGAGGACAGGGACAAATCTTAATTTCCCGACAGCGAGAAAGCTCAGCAAACAAGTGGTGCGTGTGAATGGAGTCGTGACGTTGGTGGCCGTAAAGCCCTTTCAGTCAGGCACTGTTGTTTGGGCTTCACCGCACAATGCTGAAGTGAGCAGTGTGTGTGTGTGTGTGTGTGTGTGTGTGTGTGCCGCTGATGTCAGGGCTCACCTGCTCCTCCTCTGCCCTGCGGCACTGGCTATGTGGGAGATAGCGGAACACTAGCGGAACGGGCAATAGATCAATAGAATTGTTTCACGAACAAAAACACTAAATCTAAATGCAATATAACAATACTACTTGCTGTATAAATATAGTAGCCTTGCCCAGAAAAGGGGATCAATAGGAACAGACAGGTCCCTGACTCCCTGTGTCGTTCAGATACAAAGCAACAAAGGTTGCAGCGAAGGTCTGTGTGTGTGTGTGCGTGCGTGTGTGTGTGTGTGTGTGTGTGTCTTCGTGTAAATGCTAATGTTGTGAGGATGTAGATACTGTATGGAAGCCCTGCTGCTGCCAATTACTACAGGAAGTGGAGCAGAGGAAGTTCAGAGGCAGCGTGGGAGGAAGACATCATCTTGATCTTGCTGATCTCTTTCGCCTGCTGGTGGCTCGCTGCTTTGCAGCATATGAATCTCGCTATTATGTAACCTTGCATCTTCAAAGTGTCCCTGACGACAAAGTCTCTCTCCGTCTCTCTACATCTCCCTCTCTTTCTTTGTCTACCTTGGTGGAGGAAGCTGTGGAGAGCAATGAGAACTCAGCCCTGCGGTAGGCTAATTGCACAGGCTTATCATTCCTTATCTGTTAGTCTGTAGACTAGATCAGCGGTTTTCAAACTGTAGGTCGCGACCCACAGGGTCCCTGAGTGGGAGTGAGTGGGTCACGAAAATTGCAAGCGGACACTGAATAAATGAAGAATATCAATGAAAGGCTTCCGTGCTTTACTATCGTGTTGCTCCACTTATTAGTCGTGAGTATGGTTGCGGCAAAATAGCCTACTTGTTCCTGATTGGGTGACATCCTATTTAGCCGCGTGCACACCACACCATAGATTCTGGAGCGCTCTGCTCAAAATATTTTGTGCATACACAGGTATAACATTAGCTAAAATGGATAGGTTTTTGAAAATTTCGTAACCTTGGTGGGTCCCTAAATAGATTAGTCCTTTCTAGGTGGGTCCCGGCACAAAAAGTTTGGGAATCCCTGGACTAGACTGGCCTCGCGAGACCATCCTGATCTTGTGAGCTTCAGTTTCAATTTCGCCGTGAGAATCAGTCTGGCAAGCGTCGGAATCATTTTGAATGTGTCCGAGTAGAAACTGAACTTTCCAATCATGGTCGTGTTTATAGCTACAGGGGTGTGGTTTAGGTGTGCCAACAGCGAAAACGACCACATGGTTCATCCGATCAATTATACAAATTGTTACATTATTATGACTAAACATTAGGCTGTTTTTACATGGAAAGGGTGTTTTGACAGTTAAATTAACTGTTGTGTCATGTTCCAGAAGACAGCTTTTAGTCCTACATACAGTTTAAGGCTTTTATAGATTTTTCAAGTTGCTGAGTGTAACTGTTAAATATATATCACAAATTGGACACCTGCAAGTTAAGGTACAGTCAATTGGCAGCTTCGATTAGCTGTGTTTTGCCAAAACACAGCTTTTCTCAAGTGTGAGCCCTGCCTGCATTGTTTCTTTCATATGAAACACGAATAGAGCTAATTACCGTAAGGCAATGTTAAATTAAAAGATGAAGCAGAATTCCCACATGTCTAAGGTAATTTGCAAAATGACACATGAAAGCTTGCATTTCAGAGACTGTGGTACCGTTTTAGTGCAACCCTGTGAGATGGATAATGCAACTAATCACAGTCATATGTGTTTTAAAAGTCCAGCCATGGGCTTTGTGTTGATTATTTTGCAGTGGTGATGAATATTAATTGAATGCACTTGTTCTCTTGCTTTTCTTCTCTACCTCTCCCCTCCACCTTCCACCCTGTTAGACCCTGGTCAAGCTGAACCCTAAGCTCCAACCAATGCTCGACATGATCAGTGCTAACAGGTCCAAATGGGAGGAACTGAATAAGGAGCGACAGCGTAGCCAGCCAGCTCCCCAGCTGCCAAGCCACTGTGACGGCGTTAACACCGAGTCCAGCGGCTGCTCTGCAGCCAAACCTCCGTGCTGCGGGGGCGGTACGGAGGGCGATCCAGCCAAACCGGCTAGTTAGCTTCTGCTGCTGTCTCCCTGGCAGATACTTCAGCTTCTTTCCTCTAAAATGCTGGCTGCAAAAAAAGGCAGTGCAGTGCATGCAGAGGTTGCTTTTGCTACTAGAGACGGGCTTTGCACTCGAGTGCGGTGCTACTGTAGGGGTTACTCCCGGCTCTCCTGGGCTTCATGTGCTGCAGGATGCCCGAGCTGTTATAGGCCAGCTTGTCGGCGCACCTCCCTGATGACATGTCAAAAAGAAAAGTGAAAGCACTGTGTCTACACATAAACCAGTGAGTCATTATTAACTATTATGGGAAACTGCAGTCGCGCATCAAGGCATGGAGAATGTTGGGGAGGAATATACCAGTGGTTACTCTCTGCTGTTGTTCTTTTGCTCTTTATACCTATTCGTTGCTAGCATTGTGTCGGGGTGATTTTACTGTTCTGCAAATCTGTACATAGGTTATTGAGTTTGGAAGACGTGTTATATGCAAGCATTGTTATCAGCCGTAGGTATGCTCTAGAGTGTAACATGTCTGTATGGCTGTCTGGAGGACTGAGGCCTGCAGCACCAGCAGAACCAGTGGCAATGCTTGCGATGCATATTCACTGCTCCAGTCCCTCCCTTCCTGTGCCTTGTTTAAGATCCTAATGAAAAATGCATGGCCTCCTCCACACCATTGTTAGCTACTAGATGAATCCACACTGAACCATGATGTGTGCAGTAATTAAAGTCAGTTCTTTCTTAACCCATTATAGCCACAGAGCATCTATGTGATTAGCCATGGGGGGGATTGCATTCTGCCTCACTAATAGTTTGGTCCCTAACACTAGCATGCATGCACACGCATGTGCATGCACACATGCACACAGACACAATGGACTGACACACTTATAAAGACACACACAATGTGCCTTGACAATTCTTTTGTTTTTCTGATCACAATGAACCGTGATTTGCTAAGTGCTAACCTTATTAGTAGTTTTCCTTTGTGTTGTGATAGTTTTTTAGTTTTACTTAATTCAAGGCTGGTTGGAACCTATTGGTATTATTTCCTAACTAAATCACTATTTTCCCCTGATGATAAAATCATATTTTTGGAAAAACATACACATGTCACTGAAAATATAACTTTTAATGTAATTGAGGAGTCCTCGTTTCTATCACTGGTTTAATATCCAATTTAATTGGCTTTTACCTCCAAGCTCACAAATGGTACCTTTTGTGAGTTTCCAAGAGGTTCTGCCAATGATACTTGTAGAAGACTACAGACGTGCCCATGTTATCAAATGCTATTACTTTTTAGTTTACGGTGTAATTGGTTGCAACATATGAATTGTGTTATAGCTTTGTTAATTGGAGTTAAAAATGTGAGTGTGCACCTTGTGTGGCATGGATCTGTGATCACTTGTATTTTGGTTTAAGCCCTATTTGAAGTTGACCTGAAATTTTAAATGCATGTTTTCTGCAGTATTGATTTAAACTGTTATGATTGTAGCAAACATTTCAGACAATATACCTCGTATTTTAACATGTTCTGGTAATAACATTATTTTATTTAAATGCATGATTAAAAGTATATTGCATCAAGTTTTTCTATTAGGTTGCAGATGTGGCCAACAGACTTGGTGCTGTTTTTCTTTTTTTTTGCAATGTAAAGTGCTTCTTGTATTTGTTAATTCTTATACCTGTCAGGAATATGGTTTGTTTATAAAGCAGAATACAATGATAGAAGCCTAAGGCATGTACAGGCAAATGTGCAATTTTTCTGTTCTGAGTTTAAATAAAAATATGCTGCTAAATGTTTTGGACACATTTTGTATGTTGTAGTTATCCCAGTACAGTGCTGACCCCGTGTGGACAAACGGGTTGATACATCATCAGAGCCAAACGATAACACCCAACAACATTGTTTTCATTCAGACATTCAGATAGATACGAAATTAAGTATTATTTATTTAATGTTTTTATAAAATGAACAAACATGCATATAATCAGGAGATAGATTTCAAGTACAATACAAAAAGATTAATGATTTCATGTCAATTCAGAAATAAAATGAGCAGCCTAATGTTTGGATTATGATGAGTATTTTTTCTTATAACATTTTACAAACAGTATACAATTAACTACATATTTAATTTGCATCAGTGGAGTTTTGATAATAGCAAATTACATCTTTCATACAGAAGGCATGAGAGATGTTGAAATTTAATGATACATTTTTCTAGAATGTGATTGTATATACATTCATAACAGATTAAAATGTCCTCACTAGATGTACAAAAGCTTTGAGAACTGCTGGTGTCTGAAATGTTTGATATAATTACAGGGTAAATGTTATGTAATATTTTGATGGAGACCCTCCATGGTGAGTTTTGGCTGTGCAGTGCTGTGTGGGAAGAAATCTCCAAGGCAGGCATTCATGCATCGAGGAGAGCCTGATTATATTGAAGACTACAGGAGCAAAATGTGTTTAAATCGTACGACGATGTGGTCGATTACCTTGATCCAAGTTATGCATTAGTAGCCTAAAAATGCATTCTATAATAAATAATACTATTAAATTGTATTTCAATTTATTGCACAAACAGCATAGACAAAATGTACTTGAAAGTTAATACATTAGGACAGTAAAATAAGGGCTACAAAATAAGGGTTACATCCATAACATTCAAGTTAAAGCTCGCACAAGGTTCAGACGGTATGTGGAACAGTCCAGAAATTTAATGAGAGGTGGTGGTCCCAGATACATTTTCTATTATTTGAGTTTCCTTGAGACACCATGAATGGATGGGTTAGGCTGTGGTTGTCAAAGCCAGACAGAAAACTAAAAATTCACAGACCAGAAGACAGACTTTACAAAGGTATAAGCCGCACACAATAAAACAATAAAAAACTTTTTACTGGAACTTTTTACTTTTAGATTTTCCTCAGTTAACAAATGACTATTTAAGTTGTTAAATTGTGTGCAATAACAACAATTTATATAGACAAACAGTGCAGAACAGAAATAACCTTTCCAAAACATTCATAATAAACCTACCAGTGAAAATCGTGTGTAAGCAGTTATTTCTGAATTAGATTTTATTTGGAAATAACTGATATTAAGTTAATTAAGTGAATAGTAGTGCTTAATTTATTGTTTTAGTAGGTCTAAATATTACATAGCTACAGTAACTGTTACAAATAGCAATACATTTATAGATGTCAAGAGCGTGTCATGGTTTCTGTATGTTAATTTAAAGAAATACATTTTAGCTGTGCATGTATTACTAACTGCATTTTTATAGCTTGCATATATTTACATATACAGCTTGTACAAACATAATACAGAGTATGTTTGCATGATCTGTATAATATAGGGGCGAAAGGGTTCCATTTTGAGTCTTTGGTAGAAAAGCAACGGGATTCAGAGGCCTTTGCAGATCAAGGTCACACTCAGAGGGACGATCTCAACCAAATGGCTTTTATCCATTCCACTTTCTGGTTATCACCACACAGGGTAAAAGCTTTCAATACAAAAACTAAAATTGTAATTAGCTATATGGAATTCATCTTTTGCTATTATAGTGACTTGTTTTACATGAGGACTTAGGACCACGAAAAAGGTACTATAATGTACCTTTTTCAGCAGAGTGAATACTTACACCACTAAACATCAACATCCTAAAAAAAAAAAAAAAAAAAAAAAAAAAAAAAAGAAAAGAAACCTTACATGGCATTTGGTCATCACAAGCCGTGAGGACAAACACAAAAAGATCCAATGGAGGCATACACATTAAGACAAAAAAAAACACAAAAAAAAAAATAGTTCTGGTTAACAGGGATGTCACACAGGCATGTTACACAACAGTGTGTGAAGGGAAAGGCAGGCATAGCTTTAGAAGGCACATAGCTTCAGAATGCGCATTCACGACATATTACTGCTAAAGTAGTGCCATACGCAAGACAAACAAACAACCAATGATTACACGTTTTGTTAAAGAGTGAATCAAGTTGGCAACAATTGTTAGGAAAACGGGAAATGGAAAAATATCAAGCCTATATGGTATCATGTCCATGGTTTGATGCCACAACCATATAGGTTTATAGAAGAGTAAAAACAGAAAGATCCAACTGACCCTCCAAAATTGAACCAATCCACCTCAGATGAAAGAGGCCATGACATGGCAAGTACGAACTTCAACAAGAATGACACTGATTGTTACAGCAAATTTAGTGCAACATGGTGTAAAAGAAAGGTGACACATTTCGAGTGTATTAACAAATGGCACGTCATCAATAAAAAGAAATTCTGTCTCTTTTTTTTTAAATTCACATTTAGTAGCCATTAATCCAAACGCAGAGATGCTGTTAGAATGAGGCGACATGAAGGCAGGCAAGGCCGGAGATTAGAGGAGATTCCGGTTGCCGAAGACGTTTTTGGGATCCACGTAATCCTTGACGGATTTCAGCATCCCTATGCCCACGTTGGAGATGGCCTCCCTCAACCACACCTTCCGCAGTTTCCCCACTGTAAAAAAAAAAGCAGGGGAAATAAACAAATAAACACAAATGTGCAAGACAATCGTGGAGGAGCGAGGGGGGGGGGAGGGGATAGAGGAATCGGCACGGCTGATTGCTCAGCAGGCTGCTGGGAGCCAATCAATCTTGTGAGAGTGAGTGAATAAACAGAGGGTGATAAATGCTTTTGTTCAGGGAGGAGAAATGTTTTGCATGGCGTGATTTATGGAGCTCAGCAGACTATCAAACTCATTAGGCCCCGTGCTCCCAGAGGAGCGGCCGGCTGGAGCGCCTGTCCCTCGCCGCCGAGCAGGCGTGTCTCCCCTCCCCATGCGGTGGGTTCCGCCCGCTGCCCTCCAAGACTGCTGTGGGTGCTTCTGACCAGCCCTGAGTAATGCCTCCCCGTCCCGTCCCGTCCCCCCCACACCGGCCAGGCCAGCAACTAAAGGGTTGGGGGGGCTGGCGGAGTGGGCGGCAAGCGGGGAGACAATGGTCCTGTCACCATGACTTTGGCTTTCAGAACCCCCCCCCATTCCCCTCCCAAACTGGGCAGAGCTGCCAGCTGTCCACAAGCACACGCCCGGCATTTGCGCCCGCATCACACGGTTAGACTGGCTGAGCCCGTGAGGGGAGCAGTAACAGCTGCAGAATGTTACATAGCTGGGATTCGCCCAATTCACACAAGTGAAAAACAAGCCAGTCATAAATAACGCGATTGCAAGACCTTGGCAGGGCAGTGGAAGCCAAAGTGTGACATCAGAGTGTAAACAGCCGCTCCGGCGGGCGGGCGGGCGGGCACACACACGCACACCTTCACCCTAAAACATAATCACCTGAGATTAGATGGGGGCAGGGTAAGGATAACGCACACAAAGACGGTGATGTTCACACAGACCCCCCCCACCCACCACATCTCCAGCAAGGCGTGCAGAGGGAGGGAGGGGGGTGTGCAGGCAGAGAGCTCTGCCAAGGGACCTCAGATGAGGAGGGGGGGGAATCAGGGCATCAGGCTAGCAAGGCCGGTCTCCTGACAAGAGGGGGGCACACACCCCCAGACCTCCCCCCTCCCGGGAACGCACCTCCAGATGGGGACAACGTTCCCCCAATCAGCATCTACCCAGTAACTAAAGCAAACATTTAATTCATTAATAAAAATAGGTATCTCTTTCCACCTCCTCCCTCCCTACCCCTCTCTCACCCCCCCCTTCCTCCTCCTCCTCCTTCTCCCTCCATGGGAGAAGAAAGAAAACAGAAGGTTGTGGGGCTGCATCATTGACTCCATCACAGTGATAATTTACACATCTATCTTGTCACACTCTCTCTTTTGTGCGCTGCTGCAATCAATCTCGCCAGGCCTGGTCTGCGCAGCTGAGACACGCAGAGAGGAGCAGGTAGTTATTTCACAAATGTCAGATACATAAAATGAAGAAGAAGAAGGAGAACACGAAACAAAACATGGCGGTGAATTTCTACCCGGTGCACAGTTGGGCCGGGGGGCAATAAACGTAGCCTTCCAGATGAGAGAGACAAAATAAAGTAATTGTTGGAGCTCCGACGTGCGGTGACCTGCGCCGCGTTTGGCTGACGGTGCCGGAGAATCTGTGGGCGGAGCCACAAGGTCAGAGAGGGCTGCTGGGAGGGGAGGGTGCAGAGAGAGGGGGGTGGCTGATCCTCAACCCCCCGTGACACTCCCTCTCTCTCTCTCTCTCTCTCTCTCTGACAAATGAGGGTCAGCGCGTGAAAGACATGCTACGGTAGACGCCCTGCTGTCCTCCGATACGGCCGAGGCAGCAGTGCATTGGCTGGTGCGACCGTGTGCGCCAGCAGACCACAGACGGGCCTGATGGATGGAGAACTCTGCCGATGATGGATGCACAACAGCTCCTCACTGCCGCAATACTAGTGACCTGGTTAAAGAGGACATTTCTTTCAATGTTCCGGCCATCAAATAAGAGCCTGCGCGCCATCAAACACACTGTGCTGATAAATACTTCTGGATGGGGTGGGGGGTAACTGAGGATTAGAAATGCAACGATGTACGATGGGTCGAGCAGCCTAGCCCAGCGCAGGTTGACTGTGTTCAGCGGGGAAGGGGGCCAACCTCACCCACAGCCGCACAGCGCGAGGCTGCTGGCGACGCAAGGCTACCAAAATGGAGATTTCCCGCGGTGCCCTCCCACCTCGCCACCCTAGACTACATCTGTTTTCTTTGATACACAAAACCCAGTGGAACTAGCTCCATTTGTCAAGCGCTGATTGTGGACAGACAAACCGGGCCTGTCTGCGCCCAGATAGCGAGCCCCGCTGTTATTAATCACAATTACAGAGTGGGCCTCGCACACACCGGGAGCTTCAACATACCCTCCCCCCCACTCCCCCGAAACCTCCCCGAACCGCCCAGGGTGGCCAGGCCCCCCGTTTGGAGGTTAGCGCTCACCCGGCGATAACGGCAGAATCATTTACCCTGGCCCACTGCCTCCTTTTTATTAGCACGCTTTTAATTTTCAACCTTTCCTTCGCCTTCAGGGGAGGGGGAGGAAAAAAAATTTGTGATTTAATATCGCAGCTGATTCACTGCGTGCTGTTTTTGACAGGCGTGATGAATGGCCTGAGGTGATGTATGAAAACAGCAAGGCGGATGGCAATATAGATAAGGCAGCCGTTTCGGTTAGCCCTGATGGGGCCCGGAGAGTTGGGCCCCAGCTCACGTTTCGTTTGGTCATTGTTGGAATGAACAAATAGCAAAGCAAGAGCCATTCATCTGAGCTACTACAGTTTCACCATGTGAGGGAAGCTATGAAACGCCTACATTAAATCCACATTTACAAGACTACCCCAGAACAAGCTCTCTAAGCGGTATAACATGTTGCCTGGTAGCAGTGAACAAGGTTCCATTTCACACAGATAAACAAAAACATTAAGTTACAGGTTTAAAAAAAAAAAAAGGCAGTTAGTCATTCGCGAGAACGCTGGCGAGCTTTGAGCTCAAATCAAACTCCCTCAGAAGCTCCTCCCCACATATTGAAAAGTATTACAAAGCCAAAGGCATTGTTGTTATTGTTATTTATGGAGCAAGGGCTGTGTAGAAATATCAGATTATTTTTTCTGCACGCACAGACCAGGGTATTGTAGCGAGTTTAACAATAAGTGTATTCGCTTACAATTAATTTACAATAAACTGACTATACATTAAAAGACACTAACCAAACCTGGTGTAGAACGTTTGCAGTGAGAGGTAGGGCATTTTTGTTTTGTATCAGCGGAAATACCCAACTGAACTGTTAGTTATACTGAATAATAATTTAGTAAGGATTAGCCAGGCTGCTGCAGTACCTCCGTGGTGATGAGACAAACTTCCTCCGTTGGCAAGGATCTCTTCTCTGGCTGAATGCTGGGGGAAAAAAGAAAAAACACTGTCAATATTAACAGTGTAAGGAAGAACCTTGTGACTTAACTCACTCTGGCACCACAGATGAAGGGACATTCAGTATATTGAGGTTTCCTGTAAGCAGAAAATATTAATGCATTTACCTCCACTTGTTCGTATACATGTACCGGATCGCTCAGTCCCCTGTAGTTGAAGGCAAAGTAGAAGTAGACACAGGCCCCTGCATCATACGTTTGAGTCACCCTGAGAGAGAAAGATCACAGACAAACACGGTTCAGATGTAAACAAGCAGAAGGTGACCACATTAGCTTCTCCTTTACCTTCCCCTATTCAGAGCATCATTTTGTTAAGGCACTCAATGTTCCAACAATAAATGACTTTTCTTCCCTTACTAAAAAAAAAAAAAGAAAAAAGGAGGACAGAATGATATGGAAGGCTGGGCTTTCCTTCTGAACCCCTGACCCCAATTCCACGTTATTTTTTATTTTGTTTTAGAAAGCCGAGCCAGCGAGGAGCCTATAATAGAATCACACTGTCCAGACATAAAATGTAATCTTCTGGATGCCCCGATATATTTGCAGGTCAGTATGAAATATGTTGAGTTTATGCCACTTCTCCCACACATTAGAAAAATGAGGATTTACACACAATAGTCAAAGAATACATCTAGCACTGTAGCATTTTTATTTACGGGACAATAAAATGGATTATCTACTGCCAAAAGTTGCTGGGTATTTTCCACAGACCTAAAAATAATGACAGGAAAACACCAAATTAAATGCTAGTCATTTACTTGTTTTGTTTGATGTTTAGGCTATACATTTAAAGTGTTTCTAAGTGATCCCAGATAACATGCATCAGAGAAAAAATGCCTGCTCTCTAGCTAGGATGGCCTGTGTTCTGCGGTTGTCAAAGGGCAGGGCACTGCTCCAGAGGTTAAATGGACAGATCAATCATGTGACAGACTGCAGCCGCGGAATGAATGGCCGCAGCATAATCAGGTTGAGGCCTAATCTGTCCTCTGTGACTAACCAGGAGCCTGGTACTCCTCACTGACCGTCTGTCTGTCTGTACGTATGTCCATCTGTGTCTAGGCCCCCTCAGGAGTGACCGGGGCGGGTGGAGTGTGAAACAGTTTTAAGATATTACCTGCATGTGGAAAACGGTGGAAACTGCACTCCTTTTTCTTTACACTCCCGGACGATGCGCTCTTTGACGTTCCGGCAAATGTCCAGCACCCTGTAATGTAACATACGGTGAAGGGAATGTGGACAACAGTACACAAGATAAAATGTGGAACATGCAGGTAAAAACGCTGAAGCAACCTATCACACAATAGTACATAGATTTAGTGTGAATCAACCTGTAGTCCCTGAGTGTGCATGAGTTGTACAGCTTACAGTAGCGGTTCACATTTAAAAAATACTGAAATATTCTGGACATACATATTTATTTTTACCCGTTTAAGGTTAATTCCACCTGTAATCAATATTTACTATTACCAAGTGGTAATTATCAACAATATTATATATAGATCGTTATTTATATTTTAATTGAATACTTCATATTTATTGTCATTCCTGTTTTTTTTTTAAATATTTTTTTATGTCTTGAAATGCAAGTGTGACGAAGGTATTTCCCCTTGGGGATTAATAAAGTATTTCTGATTCTGAGAATAATCACATGCACTTAGAGGGATGGGGGATGGGGTCCCTGGCTGTGGAGGCGGACGGTATAAATGCTGCGGCACGGCGGGCAGAACGGCTCCCCGTCGGTGTGGAAATGGCCGCCAGTGTCGGGCGTGTGCAGCCTCATGCGAAGGGTGGGGAAGACGGAGGGTAATGAGCCTCGCACGTATGCTTTGCCTCAGTGCCTGACCTCTTGGTCCCGCCCGTCAGGCATTTCACACAGCGAGGACGCAATGGATGTGTATGCAAAAAGCATAATAACAACACTACTAAGGACGCCGATGCCTGTTAAAGAGACAACACACGTGCCTACCTAGAGCCCCCCCCACCACACACACACACTCAGCACCAGGCTGACAAGGCAGCATTCCACCCACGCTCAGACAGCCAATGGGGAAGAGGGAAGAGAGAGAGTGGGTGGCTAAACCGATGCTCTCTTTGGGTCTCTCTTCAAACCGACGGCGAGGGAAACAGAGCAGCAGCAAATGGCTTCGCCGCCTCTCTGCTGTGGTTCACAGCTGCGTCTTTACCTGTCCCAAGGCACGGAGGTCTCGAACGACTCCGCGATCACGTAGTAGTCCATGCCCAGGTCCTGTGGAAAAAAACGACACCGCAACATTTAGATGCGTGGCTGTGGATGCGTTGCTGTGGCAACGTGGCGGAGAGCGCCGAAGGGCGAGCTACAACAAAAAGCAGTGTAAAACAATCCTATTCTGTGATTCCCTGACGTCTGGGACGAGATCAGAATCGGGGACCTTCTGGGGTCACATTCTAGTAGCCTTTGTAATCAGCTGTCAGACACACACACGCACGCACACCTCCTGCCCATCAGATATAAGAAGGGGGGGGGGAGAGACGTACCCGGAGGTAAGCGATGACGAAGGTCAGCATGTAGCCCATCTGCCCATTGTCCTCTCCAGCTGCCAGACCCCTGGAAGCAGATAACAGGGTTAAAATGTAACCGCCTCTTTTTCTTCAGCCTCATCGGGCCGGCCAGAGCGCCCCCCCCACCCCCCAGGAGCTGCTGTGGGCCTGTCACTCATCCCAACAATGTGCCGATCAATGGGCGCCGCGCTGCACGCACAGGTCAGCCGCGCATCAATCACCTGCTGGAGGTAACCGCATTCTCATCTACTAGCCCAAACTAATCACAACACGCTCATTAGGAAATCACTATATTGATTTACTAACTCTTTCTTATCACCCCCCCACCCCCCCAAACACCTTGACCGTTTCCTAACGCCAAAAGGAATACATTCGCACAGAACTAGCGCAATCCATCAAAGGCACTTGGTGTGATGGCCCATCACGATTTATTCAAAATAATGCAATAAAGCACCGGATATGGTGCATAGCCGACAGGTTTGTGTTGCTGATTGAACTCCCGGCTATTATGAGGACGGAGCGCATCACAGTGATGTGCAGATTTGGGCGCAGAGCCAAGAAGCCATACTACTATAAAATCCATCATTCATTCGGTGTTCTTCAAAAAACTCAAACTGCACCGACTGCAGCCACAAATCACAGAGATGTTTCATAGCTTGATAAACGTTCACACATCCCCTTAGAACATCAGGACATGGATGTGTACCACAAACATGGACGCATCTCTAATGTCCAATTATGCTCTCGAGCAACGACGAACAAACGAGATATCTCAATCCCTTGCAATGCGGTGTGAAGGTTAAACTGCCTGAGACCAGCCTGTGGAAGGCTGATGCGAGAGGTTAAAAAACAGTTTGGAGGATAGCGATAGCATCCCTTGCTAGCTGATAGATCACTTATTTCCACTCAAGTCCCCATTGATCTGTTCCGTGATCAATCACGCCGCGGCGCACTCCCATTCGCCATCCCATCACGTCGGCCCGGGGGGAGCTGTGGCCTACTATCACCGTCCACACCCCACCTACTTTAACACAAAAGCTGGCCTGACAGGGGGACATTCGCAGGTCATCAATCACGCCAAGACAGACCGCTCAATGGAAAACCAAAGTCTGTATCACCGGTGTCTGCCACCAAAATGCTGTGAACTGGCCTTGCATGGGTTCAGTGCAGCGGCACCGAAACCTCAGGCAGACTGCTTATCTTCGGGACGCCCGGGACATCTTTACCTTAAGGTGGTGCAATTCATGTATAGGCCAAAGAGGGGGGAATCGTGTGGGGGGTGGGGAGAGAGAGAGATACCTACCCGAATTTTGCAGCGATGTCATAGACCTGCTTTTCGTGCTGCAGGACCTTCTTGCGGTTTCCTTCGAACAGCAGGGTGGCCACACACAAACAGTGGGGGTCAAACCCTTTGAACTGAGGATGAAGGAGAAGAATTCACACCCTCTGTGAACAGTGTTTAAGAAGAAAACCAAGGCAGATTTGCCTCCAATAAATTAATTACCTTGGTGATGTAAAACTTCTTCAAACCATCCAAAAAGGATGTGAAAATCGAAGACACTTGAGGCTTCAGCGCGTGACCTGTAGAACACCAACAAGTGAGTCAACTGTTATCACGCCCCAAACGAGTGACACTTTTGACATTGACCAGCGACAAATTTTTATATCTGGCACATTATGCCCAGCTTCCCCCCTGCATTTTGTAAAGGGCCAGTCAGTCAGATTTATTTGAGTTTGAAAACAAAAGGAGGAAAAACAAGCTGGAACATTTGAATAACTTTACAACTGGCCAGTGGCTGCTAGCGACAACGGCTATAAATCAGGGGGTTTCCGAAGGGAAGTGGGGTTGACGCGGTGATATCCGTCTTCCTCACACACACTTTTTTGATTTATTCCTGATCGGATGCAGGAAAAGGGCCTGTGGACAAGCGCAAACGAGAGGCCGGGGCTGCCGGGTGAGTTATCAATCAAGGCGGGGAAAGTCACGGTGACGTCTCAGAGACTTAACAGTTCTTTTACTCCGCCCGTGCGCAAGTGTCTTAGTGTCACTTAGTGGCCCAATTGTCTCCGTTCCGAAATGTGATTGCAGGTCTCTAGCAGCCCCCGCACTTATTAATTAAAACAGTCAATGTCCAGGAGACAATTACACAGGCACTACTGCCTCAGCTGGGCTCATACTTGTATTATTTATTATGTATCAATAGACACCCAACAGCAACATCCTCATTTTTCATCACGTGGTGTATCAAAAAACCGGAAGCAGCTACATTCGGCCCGTTGTCCCCATCTGAGTAAGAGCTGTGAATACATCAACCTCACTCAACAGCCAGAGTCATTAAACAGGAGGACGGGCCACTAATAAGCCCAAGAAGGTATCATGGAGCCATGACTTTTAGTTATTAGGGAAAGACCTGGTTGCTTCATCTTGTCTACTTAATGCTAGGAAGTGCCTACTCTGTGAAAGTGGAAATGCATGGGAGCTAATGAGATCCCTGGAGACCGGGGAACTTCACAGAGATTCTTGGCCATGCCTGATGCATTCTAAGAGGCCTGCGGAAACAATATCATACAAGTTCAGTCTAACAACTACTTAATTTTGGCCAAAGTCATTTTTCATGTTGCCTCAAATCTTTGCCTTAGGTGTGTGTGGGTGTGTGTGTGTGTGTGTGCCTGTGTGGCAATTCTGCTAGCAATATAATGATCAATTTAACAATATGGCATACTGTATATCTGGTATAGATATATCACATGCTTTTTCATAGCACAGCTTTGAAAAGGCCTACTTTACTGTAAATGAAAAGGATGCTTTAAAGAAACAAGCATCAAACATCCTAACAAAACCAAAGATGGACAGACACATTGGGTTGAACAAAATAAAACTTACCGAACTGAAATTGTTCATTATCCATGAGTCTAATGGATGCTGGTGCACATCTCTGGGGGTAAATGTTGACATTCATTAATAAATAATAACAATATACAAAATAATATATAAAAATGTACCCACCAACAAAACAGTAAAATGCACATTTCTGTTGCAACATAAAAAACTACAACTACAACTTTTAGCTCCATATTCGTTGTTTGGTGAACCTATGGTGACAGGCAGCTAATGCTGATTACATACGATCATATATTATCAGATATGGATGTGCCACATCTCTATGGCTCAAGATGTGTTAAACTACCTATCTGCAGATCTATCTGCAATTTGTAATTATTTAGATGTTTGCAACGACGTAGGGCCGCTTTGCTTTGATTTACTTTGAGTTCAATATCCAGGAGAAGATGGAGGACACATGGAAATATTACCTGTTTAGCAACCTCCCGTAAGCAGGCGACTCCCTGCTCAAAGGTTGGGAAAACTACTGAGCCATACTTTTGGTATTCTGGAACAGGGCGGATCTTCATCGTTACCTCAGTAACCACGCCTAGAGTCCCTGGGCAGAAGAAAACACAAGGAAGCTATAAATAGAGGGTGGGGGTATTTACAATGTATATACTATAGCCATCTCAGAAAGGTACTTCAGTTTTTAAAGGCCTCTGCACAACCCCCCACCCATCCCAGGAGACCTTTGTATCACGTTTCACCTCGGAGGTCTGTTGTTGCCCAACACACTGGTACAAATGAGATTTATCAGCCAAAAGCATGAAGAAATAAAGCAGGCCTATGTCAAAGGCCAGCCGATGGCAAACACATAAGACGGGTAAACACAGAGCCCGAGCAGAACTCATGACCCTGGAAACTGTCAATCGTTAGCAGCTGCTAAATTTACCGTTGCATGCTCAAACACCCTTCATCCTGAGAGCGTGACTGGGATAATTTCTCCAGATTGATTTCATACTCAAATACACAACTTTACAGTAAAGTGACAATCACAGATGAATTACGATAATTTTACAGTGTCATTATACAGTAGTGATAACTTGGGTAATTACAGGCTTTCATTATTCTGAAATCGGTTCATTGTTCTACAGGAGGAAGCCCCAAAAGCAAGCATCCTATATTAACATCAGCCACATCTTTAATTACTACTGCCATTAAAAAAAAAAAAAAACACAGATGTCTTGGTAAGGGCTTTGGGAATATTTATGCATCATGGTTAATTAGGAATCGCATCAAAATATAAACAAGGCGACGTCAGGTCTAACCATTCATTCTCCATTCAAAAACGATGAACAAAAATGCCAGCGTATTAAGTATTTCATATTTGTCTGTGCAAACATATTGCCTTTGGGCCACCACATATAAAAACACTGCTTGTGAGTGGATTAGTTCCCCATTTTAAAAACAGACACATTTTGTGTGAATGTAAAACTATTAGGGCCCTCTGCCAGCCACTACTGCTAATCAGCCCCTTTAATGTGACACCACTATATGTGGCATGCTGCTCCCTAGTGGAGCAGCACAAAACATGTGACTCCATTACGCTTCAGCAACCATGCCCGAGCTCCAGCATTGTTTAGCAACCAGCGGTGGAGCCAAGGGAGAGGGGAAGGAATGGGAAGAGAGGAGGAGAACCTGAGGGGGCGCTAAAGCAGGCACGCGCACACGCACGCACGCACACAGAGTGAAACTGTAGGTGCTTCTAGAAAGAGTAAACAGCTTGAGCAGGAGGAAAAATGCAAAGCAACGTAAGCAAATTATACTGCAACCACCCTCTGTAAAAATTAACCACTTGCTAGAGGAGAGTTGTCGAGAAGCCTTATTACAAACACAGCAGATTGGTTGTTAGTCGTGAGGGGTCCTCTCGCCTTAACGACACACAATGAATACGTTGTTTATGTCATGTTGCTGCCCATGACTGGCAGGTTAACATTAAATGTTTTTTTAAAAGTTACCGCAACATGCCGTTAGAAGATCCGCACAGACAAAGGGAGAACAATAATTGAACATAAAGCAAATAAAGAAACTAGCAGAATGTACATTCATGAGACCTGGCACATAACCAGTGTTTCGTTTTCTACAAGAATGCCTTTTGGCACACTGCATTTTGGTTGCTCCAAGGCAGCCCAAGGGCACTTATCAACTCAATGAGGCAAACATGGCTGCATTTATCCAATGAACCTGTAAGTAAGTGTTTTGTGGCCTTTCACAAAAGTGCCCATATTTCCATGAGAATTTGCCCATGCATCATAAAACCCAACAAAGAAAATCAGGCTGGATTTAAAAAAAAAAAAAAAAAAAAAAAAAAAACACAAGTAGAAGATTGTTTTTGCTAATAATCCAAATGATATCGGTCTTAGTGAAAGTTACTTGCTGCAGATATTAAATGACTATTAACACAAATGGTTCATATGCATGTATCACATAGGCCAATTTGCTTTACAGCTTTGCACAGTACACATACAACATATCTCAAATGCAAGAGCTTGACACCTTTACCATAATACACCCAACTGTGCAAACGTACAGTATTTATACATATACAGTAATAAACACATCATCTAGTAAGGAGGCTGTCGTCGTCAGGTGTGCGTTGATACAACAAAGATCCATGTACAAGGAGTGCAATCTGCAGTGATCCGTGCTTAAGTCAGTGACCGGCTTGTAGGACGAACACAGAGTGTGTCCACAGCTGTTTGACACAGCGGTGCCAAGAGTCTCAGCACCTCCTCATAACGTGGAAAAGCTTCCTGGGGGGGGGGCGGCTCTGGCATATGGCAAATATTGTCCATGGGCATTGACAAGGGCGGGACACTGCAGGGGGTGTGGAGGATGCACGCTGGTTCAATACTAAACCTCATCTCTGGATCTCCTTCTCTACCAGACACTGGCTAATGTTGCTGACCTCTCTACCACGTGTGTGTGTGTGCGTGTGTGGTGGGGGAGGAGGTTATGGTTTTATGGTCTTTAATAAAATATGCATTACACTTTCCCGGTGGTGTTCATGTTCATAGATCTATGTATACACAAATAGTACATGTCTGCGTTATTACTTTAGCCAGTGCTTGTGTGAGTGAGCAAAAAGAAGAGGTCACTTTATAATTCACAAACCCCCCACCCCCGGGTTATAAAAACCTCTCCTTTACAAGGGGCCAGGGGTCAAAACATGCTCTGCTCCACACATAAATAATACACATCACAGGGTAGAGCACAAACCTTCTGAGCCTAGGATGAAGTGGTGGATGTCCGGGCCAGTCGACATGCGTGGGCCCTGGCAGCTCTTCTCGATCACTCCACGAGGGGTCACCATCTTTACATGAACCACCTAGGCAGACAGCAGACACATGCTTGAAAATGCAGAACATATTGAATCGGGCATTAGAGGGAGTCCAATAGACCATGTGCGTTGCATGAAGCATGTTCAATGCGTGATTCGCTATGGACTAGGACTTTTACCCACGTGTATTTGTCTCGCTAACGGTAACTGGCGCTGATGATTTCTAGAAAGTCAAGACAGTATCTTTGCTAGCAACAGCCTAAACATCTGGATGAAGGTCATTCACATCTCACTCCCTGCTGACATCTGTCAGAAATCAGTGGACACAGTTTCGTCGAAGAGGCAAAAATGTTAAACGGAGTTATAAGCAAAAGTAATTAACATATTTTGTCATTCTGCCATCTTACAAAGCCTACACAGAAACCATATTTATGGGCTAGGGGGTAAGCTATGTTAGCTTTGTGAGTCCACCCAGATCATGACATGTTTTTTAAACTCTTTGAAATGCTAAAATTGCCTGGTTAGAAAATAACTTCACCATTCAGAGGTGTTAACTGTTTAATTAAATGCCTGGGGAAATTATAACAATGTCTTACTGGTAAAAAGGCAGTCCAAATGTCTGCAGACAAACCTGGCAACTTCTGGCACACCCTCTATTCGAAAGCTAAAGCTATGGATTAATAGCATCCTTTGCATCCTCTGAGGGACAGGTCTGAACAAACATGGCTAGAAAAGGCCAAAGGAGGGTGACCCACCAAGTCCTCAATGTTACCGTAGATGTTCTTCTTCATGCCTGAAGCTCTGGTGGCCACCCAGCCACCCAGTGAGCTGAACTCCATGGAGTCAGGCTCATGTCCCGTACAATAGCCGCTCTCGTTCAGCTACGGACAGAACAGAACAGTTTGCTTCTTGGTATTAATAATGGAGCAAGCAAAAGCTTTTGGAACACAATGCAGTTGTAAACCTAGAAGAATGTTCTTATGAAAAGCAACAAGAATGAAGGCACTGAACGGAAAATAATTTACTGCAGTGTTTTGCATGCGATTCAAACTATACTAATTGTGCTGTAAGGCGACAAACTCCAGTTTTATGATTGCATATGTTTTTACGACAGCCTCAAATAAACCAGAGTGAATTTAAAAAAAAGAGGCACATAGAGATCAGTGGGTTGCATGAGTTGTGCTAATTCTGTTCTACAGTCAAAACGCAAAAGCCATTTGTGTGAATCTATTATGTTATTTGAAATTGTGAAAATGAAAGGTATGCTTATTGGAGTATCACTGCATCAAATGCAGGTCACTGCTTTGCAATTAGTAGCACACACATTGAGCCACCCAACCTCCACACTAACCAGGGCCTCCCAACATTTATATGCCAAATAAAAACACCACCACAAGACCCCAGAGTACCACAGCATCTCAGCGACATTGGGATCGCAAGGCGGTGTGTAAAGGCAGCCTGTGCTTTATTACGGCGCTCCCCTGTAAGGCAGAGTTTAATATAGGCCCATCTGCTCCGTCAAAACGGCAACATCAAAATGCAGTGCTAGTCTGTTTGCCATGCAGCTCACACATTCCTACACATCAAATGCCTGCTCCTTCACAATTTGTCTGAATTAGCTTGATGGTGCCATCTGCTCGTAGCTGTTGCCTCAATCTCTAATCGCTACCCTTCGATGCTCTGCTCCGCTGTTAAACTCCGCACTAAATGCGGTCAGAACCACCGAGCATGCAGGAGCAGCACAACTGAGCTTTGCGACCTTCATATAAATAGTTTATGACACGTTATTCATTTTGCACAAAACTTTACCATACAATACAATTTTATAGTAGATTGAACATAAAGGTCTTTACAGTTCGGATGTTGATGCCCACTGTACTTACCAATCTCTCCAAATCCTGACCAACGATGCCAGCTTCAACATGGGCAGTTAGATTCTTCTCATCAATCCACAATATGCGGTTCTGAGAATTGTTTTTTTTTTTAAAAACAGAAACAATATAAACATTACCGATGATGTCATAAACTATAATTACAAGGGCTGGGCCAACTGTTTTTATCCAGTCAACAAAAAGGAAAATATATCTGAAATGCATCATTTCTAATATAAAGGGGGGGGGGGGGGGTCACTGAGTCCATCAGGCCCAGGCTAGAGAGAAAGCCTCATTAGAATGCAGCTGTGTTCACAGGTTTTGTAGACCAAAACCACCTTTACATATAACAGTTGTAAAAAAAACTTGTACAAACTATTTGTAAAACATGCTGATTTACTGAAAATTTAAATGCTTGTGCCACAAAATTCCACAGAATAAAGCTCTAATGGTCCACAGAAATTTTTTTTGTTTTTGCGTAGCATATCGTTCTAGCCTTGACACACACACACACGTTTCAACAATAACAAGCAGACAGAGAGCCTGTGGACAGGGGACAAGTTAACCGTCGGTCCATCAAGGTTAACCTTCATTCAGAATTCAATCCCACAAACGCTGCTCTTATTCGAGCCACTGGGCACAAAGTCTCTCCC
>JAODUH010000014.1:3274615-3320235 GCA_027564835.1 Typhlichthys subterraneus | reverse complement strand
CCCCCCCCCCCCCCCTCCCGCTCAGTGTGAGTCTGCTTCATGCCTGCAATCAATTATTCTACAGCGGTAATAAAGTATACGTCTCCATACTGCCTCTTTCATGTGCTTCCCGTAACGTAACCTCTGACCCTTGACCCTGCACATCGGCCAGTTGTGTCCATGTCAACCAACTCCTCCCTGAGTGGCTGACTAGCAGTGTCCAGATGGTTTACGTATCACATCAAAGGGCTTTACAGTGCCGGTATTAACACACCATATCTTTACCTTATCTAAAGCAGTGTTAATATTTCTACACCTAAAAGTGCCCTTTGAGTCTCTTAGTTACTGGTCGAAGGAGGCAACAACCAAAAAAAGGAAAAAAAAAAAAAAAAAAAAAAAAAAAAAAAAAAAAAAAAAAAACTTAATTTAGTTTGAAGAACACAGGAAAGTGTTACAGGCCATTTTCAGCTTTCCCTTTTCTCTCGGCTCTCATCTAGCCATTTTGTGAAGCTTTTAATGAAGTGGGAAGGGGAGGGCTGTGGTTGGCCAAGACACAACTATGTTTGTTTTCCCACCACAGTACATCTCACTAATGGCGTGCGCGCTGGGGCAGCTATGCGTGTAACCAAGCACGATCCAGTAACCACATTGCTACTGATGACACCGTGAGATCATGTTGAGGATCAGTGTGTTTGACGTGTACAGATTCGGTGCTTTCGCGACCTACCATTTGCGAGGTGTCCAGAGAGACAATACAGCGGGTTTCCTCTGGGGGGCACTCTAAGCCGCTGGAGACACTAGTCCCTCCTGAGGTGAAGCAAAAAACAGCCATTGTGTGAATGCATGAATACAGCTGACAGGTTCAAATATTAACCTTAGCACAAACAGCACAGCACAGTGACATCTTTTAGAATAATGATCACGTTATTAGATGATTTCAAATAGGTACGGTTTGCCAGCATTATTTCCCTTTATATTATCTGCCTAAAATACCATTAATTTATTTCGATAAAAATATGGTTTTAAATATTTTGGTCAGGGTTTACATTTTTTTTTTAAAGGGTAACTAATTCTGGATGAAAATTATATGAATGTATTAAGAATACATTTATATTTAAACTAAAACATGATCAAACAATGAAATGGCTAAAATAATAAAAGGTAATTACTCACCTCCATATGGTATTATACACAAGTCATGCTTGCATGCAAGCTCCACAATGTTCACTACATCGTTGTGGCAGTCTGTGAAGGTATGGCATATGGAATATCATTAGAATAATTTGACACCGTCACTGCATCTCTTTACCATCCTCTGCCACAAGGATTTGAATTACACAACACATCCTGCACACCCATGCTGTGACGGAAATAGGCAGGGGCGAGCAGCGCTGTGGGTCTACACGCGACCATTAAGAAATTCATACGGTCTGAGATATTAGCTCAGGGAGTCCGGCGACTAGCGGAGGGGGGCTTCCAGCAGGGGAAGAGACGGCACTGATTGGCCTGGGGCATTCCTGCGATGGAGTCAGAATGCAAGAAGATCCGGTCTCTGTGGCGGGATGTGCCGGATCAATATAATGGTGCCTGGGCCAATAGCAGCGCTCATGTCCATTCACACTGGACCAGCGAGTGCGCGGGAAGCGTGGCAATATCTACCTCCATGGGTTTACTTCACTGGCCTCAAGTCTTTTGTTAGCCAATAAAAAAAAATCCACTCTAACAGCCTCTGCTATCCAATTAAGAGCAGGGCTTTGGCAAGAGACAAAAAATAAAACAAAGTACACTTAAAAATACACTAGCAGACACGGACCATCAACTCTGATGTGAAACAAGCATCATAATACTGCACGGTAGGTTAAACTGTTTGTAAAACAAATACTGCAGCTTACAGTTGCATGGCTATTTGCTGCTAATCAAGTTTGAGCAATCAGTCAACACTCATTTGCATGATAAAATGGCGCCAGCCATAATGGCAACAAACCAATCTTAGGACTCATAATTCACGTGCTGGGCCAGACCGGGTGTCAACCGTCCTTCCCCTGACGTTTCTTATTAAGGCTCCACTCATACATATTAATACGATTTTGCCTCTGTAGAGATTAACCCTTTAAATCACCCACACAAGGGGGGAGGGACACGGTCTACACAATGTGGGAGGACAAATATTGACCAATAATTAAATTCAATTAACTTACTTGGCCACACCACCAGATCTGGAACACGTCCAATCTTCCCTTCTCTTAGAGCGAATATTTCATGTAAGCAGTGTCCTGGAAGAAATAAATCATATCAATAACTGATACCAAAAGACACATAATCGTGGATGACATTAAGCAGTGTAGGATAAATACATATATATGCGTGTGTGTGCGTGTGCATGTAGGGAGAGGGCTCACCGTGTCCCCGGAAGACACGGTCCTCCGCATCGTGGGAGAAGGGAATGCCTGTGGTCTTGAGCTCCTCCACAAAGGCCTCAATAAGCGTAGGCGGCGGTACATTGCTGGAATTCAGAAGCGGCTGGGAAGAAAAGAAGCAGGCCTTGAGGACGTATAGCTGCTGGGACTAGTGTCGGGACGTGTCAATCACAGGGGAGTTGGGGAGAGGGGTAAAGCCACAAATCACACTCACTGATGCAGGAGTCTTATGTTGTACACTTGCGCCAAACGTTCCTTCAAACCAGTCCTTGAGACTAGGCAGGATCATGCCACTTAGTCTATACCTGAAAGTGTGCCGCAATACATCAGAATCAATACACCATTTAGCTGCACCTTATAAATCCTCATAGGGCTATAAAAAAAAAAAAGCTCATTGGTTCACTTGCAAAGGAAGCCTTGCGCGTAATAAGAATTCAGTGTGAATCCAAAAGTGTTATGATGCGGCAAGGCAGTTCCATCGGAGCCATCGCCACAGCTAGCCTTATAACTGTGGCCTGCCTTTGTCCGGGCTGCCAACGCACACTTTAATGAAAAGGCCTCTGTCATAGCTCAGAGGCCGTCAAGAAGAACATGCCCTTTGATTTCCAGCTAAGTCTATGGCCAAGTCTTGGTTTCTGTATGCTGTCCAGGTGGACCATGTACAGATGCAATTAAATGTAACCACGCAAAAAAATAAAATAAGGAAGGGGGGGGGGGGGGGGGGGGTGATTGCTATGCAACATCCTATTGGGTTTGATTCATTACTCAAAACAAAGCTCCACATACACACTGTGCACCAAATCCCTGTGTTTACAGTCTGACGGGCAAGGCTGTCGCTTCTAAAGCCATACATCATGATTACAAAAACAAGGTCCATCTCTGCCTTTGTTTCTGCCAACGGAAGACAAAGATAACAGTGGATTCAAAATAAAAAGAGCCATCCATTCTGGTAAACTGACGACATGTTTAGTCACTCAAGTCAGGGAACAGACTTTCCCATTGTGCAGCAACAAATTCCAAATTCAGAAGCCATTAAAGATTGGCTTACCCACACATTTAACTACAACCTTCATGCACACTATGGCTATATGAATAGATGGTTGGGTGATTATTATTTTGTATTCAAATTGAAGCCAACGATATTCTTGAGAAACTGATCAAATCAAATACCATCCACCAGATGGCAGTAGAACCCCATTCTTGTGAGTAAGAGTTGCATTACTTTATAATTCAGTTAACAGCTTGTGTATTCATGAAAAAACACATTTGCTCTACTGTACACAGATTAAAAGTACCTTTTGCCGGTAAACTCTGCTTGACCTTTCTTGTTGAAGAGGAATCTAGAGTCACTGTATCCCCAGCCATTCCATTTCATGATCTCCTGCCTTGAGAGCGAACATGGATTGGCATTGTTAAAGTAACAAGAAACTGTATAACTGGTTTGAGAATAAATGAGAACATGAAATGTTACAAGGTGTTTAGAAATATAGGTAACAAACTTTTTCAAGGTCTTGATTTTAACACTATTCTCACTTATCGGCTTATTCCCATGTGTACAATGCAAGGAAACAATCAAAGTGCTATAATATATTCTGCAACAATAGCATATAAATAGCATATATGGATACAATGATATTAATGAAATGAATGAAATTAAATGTGCGGCAACTGAACACAGAAGCAGAACTATAGGCTACTACTCTCAATGTTTTAATGTGCCAGTTCTTTTGCTATCAGTTATTCCCTAAAAAAAAAAAATTTTTTAATGGCAGAGCAGCCTAGTTATAGGCAAATACAGCAGGGAGTGTTCAGTTCCACCTTCAGTATTCCCTGGCTAATACCGCATTCCCGCCGCTACACAGAGCTCCACACACACACAGACAAACCATCAGTGTATGTTGCTATGGTGATGTTAGGGAACTGAAGAAACATTCGAACATACAGACATTAGTACATATTGCAGTTAAATGTACCTGAACAATCACCTGGACATATAATCCAAGACAGGGTTAAGTTAAAATGACAGGACAATATGGATCTAAAATATGTTGTTTCCACAATCAGTTAAAAACTTTAAACAATAATGCCAAGAGAACCCTCATGTTTAACCATGAGTAATTTATTTCTTCCAATATGTAATTATGTTTATCTAACTGCAAATCTAACAGTCACACACAAAGCTTCTCCTTTTTATACATATAATTTGCCTGTTGAGAATTGTACCAACTGGAGACAAGTTAGGAAGGTAAACACCCTGGAGCCTATAGAGTAAATATCCCCACCCTTTACCGTTTCTTATCTCTAGCTTATAATAAGCCTTTGGCAATCAATAACATTTTCTTTTCATAAAGAAACAAAACAAAAAACTCTAGTTGAAGAATTCAATATAATATACAACAGTAACATAATACATATTTTAGGCTTCTCGAAACGGCGACAACAAGAGTAAACGATTTGCAGTATTACTACTTTGTAAATATGCAGTATTGGGACTGTCTTGGTTGTGAGATTGTACAGTATAATTATTGTTAAGTATATTTTGTCTGGAGGCAAGAAGCACGACATAACCAAGAGAACATGCATTTGAGCTATACGTTTTTTTGTAGTTAAGATTTAGTCAAAATGAAGTTAACACACAAACTACCTCAAATTATCTCTATATCACAGTTTGAATAGTTTATAAGAAGTGGTGACCCCTTTCCTTAGCCAAAGCTATTATCGTCTTAATTTAGCCTAGACTAAGATGCAAACATTTGCCAATTTGATTAGCATTTAAAAGAAGAAAATATATATTATTATTTTTTTTTAATTATAAATCAACACATGCACATATTTTACTAAACAGATAAACTGGCTTTTAGTGGCTCAGTGTGTGAACACATTGAGACATCACTGAACCAGAAGATCAGGCTTGGCCTGATGGCCATTAAACGCAACACACAAGAATGCAGACATTAGATAAGAAGCAAAAAATTGACAAATGTGTACCTGAGGGAAATGTTCAACATGTATATTTTACACGCCTATATCTTAGATGCACATTATCTCCAGTTAAACATTTGCGTTGTAAGACAAAACAATATAGTTTGACATTGACCAAGAGCAGCTGAATATTTTTAGAAGGTCATATTTTTTTGTCTGTACAGAAAACAAAACAGTAAAAACAGAACGAGGCAGACAATACGGTCTGACACTAGATGGCAGCAAAGCCTGCTAGGCTTCCTTATTGTTTTTTTTTTTGCTTATGAAAAATCTAGTTCCTCATAGGTTGAAAGTCAGGCCACCACATGTCTTAGCCAATCAAATGCGAAGAAAAAAAGGAAAAGTTTCACTTTTTAAATTCTTCAGTATTGCAAGAAGCTGATGGTTACATAGTTATGTGTTCTGGTTACAAAACCTTTCAAATACAAAGTTAATGTCCATACAATGCCAAAATTGTTCAAATAGATTGACAACGCTGTCGCCCAATAATTGTGGCACGCAGTGATTCACTGTATAGACTAATGTACAACGAATTTCTAAATAAAGACTCATATATATATATATATATATATGAGTCTATATAGTCTATATAGACACACAATGAAAAAAGTGAATAAAGAAAAGTGAACTCGGTAGCAAAACACACAGCAAATGTGAACACGCACACCAACTTTAGGTAAAGGCTAAATCCAAATATGATTTACATAGGACATTAGCTGCTGATGGACAGAAAAGTTAAGCAGCCACTGGCACAAACCAAATGATAGTTCAGCCACACCCAATTCCATAATGAATGAATGAATGAATGACTACTTTGTTAGAGCACTAACGTTGGCTAGCACAGGCTAACAGGCTTAGCAATTTGACTCGAGCTCTATACAATGATTCTGCTGCAAAGATGGGAACATTTTATTCTTGACGCATGACATCCTTGGAAAGTTGTGAGCTATATATTTAGCTAAGCCTATCATGCTGTTGAAAATCGGATGTTAGTATCTTCCTCAAACAGCGATGAAGAAGCCCTCATTCACTGACGTTACCACTTCATCATAGCTTTTACCTCCTCCTCGGCACCGTCCTCTTACTTTCCACATTTGTCTTGTTTTCCTGGGCTTTGCATTCAACAGCTTGAATATCCGAATCGATGTCTATGGGTCTCTGTAAATGTCCGGTAATTATCCTTAGTCGATGCTCTGCAATTCGTTGCCTCTCGGAGACGCTGCCGGACGCCATGCTGCTTCCGTGTTTGTGAGGGAGCGGCGGCTGTCAGGGGTCATCGCGATACAGTAGGATATAAGGTAAATATTAGCACTTCCCATCATGCTTTGCGATATCTACGTGAACCCGGTGAGAACCTGGGGTGTGGAACTTAGGCTAGCTAGCCTACACTGTGGAATAAAGCAAATATTATATTATATATATATGCTTACTAGGCTGAATTATACTTACAGTAAATTGATTGTTATATTCGCTTCCATTTACAAAGACGCTCGTTGCAATTATATGACATTTGACAACGTATTCAATTTTTGACATATCGGTGTGACATGGTATACTGTATGTTAGAAATCCACAGACATAAAAAGGACAACCTTTAAAAAAATGTTTAAAAGAACAAGTAGTGGAAACAAAAGCGTAAACCTAAAGATGAAGACAGCTGTCATTGTGTAGGATAATGCCTGTCTATATAGTGGCTTTGAAAAATTATTGGACATTGATGTAAATTATTATGTATGTTCTATTTAAATCTAATCTATAGTATCATCCTATGTGCAGCATGAATCATACTCTACTGTAGGCTACACGATTTTTACATTCAGATATCTTAAAATGCCATTGTATAGCCTAAACTTAAAATATAACCTATACATTGTGGAAGTGTCTGAAACTAAGCAGTTTCCTTTTCCACCTAACATAGCCTAACACAACTTAACATGACCAGTTGGACTACAGTTTCCATATGGCACACAATGACCTTGTAACTAAGAACCAATTCCAAGCCATGTGGCTTTTCAGTACACATGTGCTATTACATGCACGCACACATACACACACAATAATTAAACTATAATAACAGAAGAACAAAACTTTATTTTTGAAAACACTGACAATTCATAAAAGATATCCAGTAGCGTAATCTATCATCTGTGAACCAAGCGACTAGGTCTGGTGATTTATTCCACAGGTCAAAGAATTAACTTCCAAAACAAAGTTCTGTAATGCACTGACTGCCAGCAATTAGAGTCTAAGTGTATCACAGAACTTTATTTGGAAAGCCATAGTCACAGCCACACTCATAGGGTTGTCCTTGTGCCGACCATAATCCATAGTGACAGACTGCTCCTTTAACCTGTAATGAAACATAAAAAACTTACAGAGGGTTATATTTCTATATTTGGTAGATTGGTTAGATAAAATAACCTTCAGATGAAGCAATGGACAGGAGAGGTCCTATCTGCATTTAAGGTGGGCCTAAACAGCATATTCTAATATATTGGCGATCCCCTTTACAAAGAATAAAATAAATAAATATTAAGCCTGGAGACCCTAAAATGTTTACTCACCACTTTAACGGTGACATTCATCATCCAGTTGTAAAGCTAACATTTAGGCCAGCAATACAAACCAATAGGTTTTAGGCCTATACACTAGTACAAATCTAAAAACATTTGTTTCATCTTTTTAAACCTTTTAAAACAAGTGTCTATATTACACAATGTTTTTGACTACCTGTTGAACCTTTTAGATTGAAAATAAATAAATATATTTACACTAAACAAGTAAATGTTATTAATAACGTCAGTCTCAGAAAAGTTAATATTTGCATTATGGAACCATTTAAATTGAAAATACAGATAGGACCACTTACTTAATAGCGGTTTTGGCTTTCTAAACTGAAGTATTATGACACAAACATCGATGCCATAAATCACAATTACATAACAGTGTGTTGGCTATTCAACTTCAACAAGCATATATGTACAAAGCAAAGAAAGGTTTTCCAGTCGTACACTACCTGAAAGAGGTAAACGCAAGGAGGCAGCTGCAATCCAACACGAGGGCAAATAGCCAAATCATAGAATGCATTTAGCAGAAAGCGATGTGAAAATATAACAGGACATGCCTAAACGAACAGGCAAAAGTATTTTCCAGTGTGATTGCTGTCCGTTTGTGGACTTGCATGTCATTAATCGTAAGGTGCCTTATGCTGCTTTACCTTTCGTCTTTCAGTCCAGTGCAGTTCACTATCTGCAGCTGGAAGAATGTCGACGTGGAGCTGCCAAACGTGAACGCGTGCTCATGAGCGCGCTTGAGAGAAAAAAAAAATCTTTTTTTTTTGTGTAGGCCTAAATTTCACACCGTAGCAGCCTACGGGTGGCAGTGCGAGTTCACTATAGACTTGTAGTCTATATCTTATGTATACATTGCCATTTTTAAAACTCTAATTGCATCGTCTTCTGCGTCTTACTGACGTTGAGATGTCAGATAACTTAAAATAGGCTAATTATAGCATATTATAAACTTGAAACGAAATGAAATGAAACTTATAGAATATAATTTAAGGATAAAATAACAAGTAGCTTGGCCTAACAAGTGGCCTTACCTAAAAAAATGGAAATAATAGCCTATAGCTGCTCATACATGTCCACACAATAAAACAGCCAATACATGCCATTACAGTAGTATTTTCAGCCGGTCGTAATGGCGTGCGTCTCTCCCACTTAACATGCTGTCCCACCTAACTATATTAGCGGTCTTCTCTCCACGGGACATTGGGGCCCAAGGGTCTTTACCTCCACATAAATTGTAACCAGAAGGGGGCGCTGTGCACCAGTACGGTATCACATTGACTACAGCTACAGGATAAACGAGAGGACAATTTTAAGTAACTATGCTCAGCCTTCGCCTGTGAGGAGGTAGTCTATACACATTTGGACCTCATTCTACAATAGGATGGTGACAGAAACCGTGGAATTTTATGATTAGGACTATCAATTCTAGTCAAGTATCAAGTACCTACCCAAAAATAGGTCGACCTGTCAAGTAAGCAAGGTCGACATGTTACATTTCTTTACACAACTGTGTTGTATATTGATTTGATAACGTCGAAATGATCAAAGGTTTATCCTACTGGGCAAAGCGTGTTGACGTCGAAGGGGACGATCCCACAACAGTTCTTTAGAAGCGTTTGACTGGCTGCAGCAACCTGTGGGCGGGGCCATTGAACTACTTGGGATTTCCGTAATGCATTATGTTAGATGAAGCATATTTGTGTCTGTCGCGAAGGCGAAAGCAGCTGCCCCGTCCTCCTTGCCACTGGATTGTATACATTTCTAAATTGACAATAAGGAATACAACATATTTGTGATATTGAAACGTTTGTCTTCGCGAATACTCTACAATGATGGATATTGAGGTGCCTAAAATACAGGACAGTCAACAGGTAAGCTATGACATGATCTAAGTGATCATCAAAACATGGTCTTCTGGTTTGGTCTGGACTGATGTTCTATGGTACTTTTTTACGCAAATAAATGTATCCGAGTCTTGGCGATAACGTATTTTTCGTTAGCTTTGCCCTTTGCCTACTGTAGGTCCTTTAGCGAATCGACAACCTATGCCGTAGGTCAGGCCTATAGTAACAGTGTGAACATGATAGCAGACTACCGGTAGGCTAACTGTTAATGCAGGTTATGTAGCCTGGTACGGTACCGTACATTCTAAGCTAACAGTTTCGTAGTACTCAATGATGGCAATATAGAAAACAACCAGAACGTTTTCATTAGCAGCCTACCGGTATATATTATATACAATATATAATATTATATTATTATTCCTTCCAGTTTTGTAAGTCACCGAGTCACTACAAATATTGGCTTTATCGAAAACACAACGAATAGACAAACATACCATTTCAATATACGTGTGTACAGTACAGAGTAAAACCATGTTGAATAGTATATTAATATTAGGCTACTTAAAAATAATACTTGTGCTAGCTTCCTGGATGTCGTCTGGCACGCACGGGTTTTGTCCCCACCCCCCACCTCATTGCGTGATCTAGTACCGTTGCATGTGATCCACAATCTGCCATCCATCAATTATGAAACACGTTCGTTTCTGTTAAGTTGAATGTATGTTGATGTACCATCAGTCAAAAACATAAATACAAACGTGAACATCGATTTTCTATTAGTTTACTCCATATTGTCCTCCCAGATAACCAGCTTAGTTCAAATGTTTGGAATTTGCAGCAGTGTTTCATCACCTTTGGTCAAAGGGTGATGAAACCTTATGACCGAATGCGAAAGAGGGAATTGGCAATGGCTCATAGAAAAATAATCATACCCAGATGCAATACAGTTTATGTTTGATCACACACAGACAACATTTTAAGTTATATTTAGTATGCACACATAAGTTGGACGGTATACTATATTGTCCCTGTTACTATCCTTTTCTTGACACCTGCCTTGCTGATAATGCAAATGTCTTGTAGTGTTGTATTTTGTTTGTGTGTGAAATTGAAAGTTGAATTTACCAAATCTTATTATCAAAATTCCTACATATGTCGGCCATGAATATTTGACTGTTGTTTTCACAAGGTTACTGCTGATTGTGCTTCCTGGTAGGAATGAGGGTCAACCTGTTTATGCATTTCATCTACAAGTTCCAAGTAAAAACATGGCGGCTTCATATAACACACCATAAGAAAATCAGGCTTAAAGCTTAGTTAAATTGTTGAATTGTTATCTAGGGACTCTCTTATTAATGCTGTCCACCTGAAAAGCCCAATGGGAGCAGGTTGTTTTCAAGAGCCATTTGAGCCTTGTGACAAAAGGGCAGTCTGGTTGTTGATTGTAGAAAACAAAACTGACCACAAGAGGAATATTCAGCTAACCCGCTTGGACAGTATATTAGGCCACTTCCTCATTCCTCCAGCAGCCATAATGTCTGGTTTACTCTCACCTCTCAGCCAGTATAATTCATAATAAGAAAGAAGCCTTAGTGACGTTAAATCTTTTGGTGGTCATTAGACCGATTGAGGCTCTGATGCAACACTGAGGTAAAACGTGTTAGTGGGTTTTTATTTTGCACTATGGTTCTTACAGCTGCCCCTCCCCAACACACACACACACACACACACACACACACACGCAGCCCTGTGCTCATATAGCTATTGTTTGCATGCCATAATTAGATCAAAATCCACCAGAGTCCCTGCTTGTTTGGGTCATTGTCTGGATCACATTTGTAATGTTAATATAGTGTCTCATAACTGATACCCTCCATTTTTTGTTTTGTTTCATTTGAGTTTTTTAGTTCTTAGTTGTTTTAATGACATTTCTTTGCTTTGTTGAAGTCACCATAAATGTGGGGCATTTTCTTTTTACTCATATCTGAGCAACAAACAGTCACATGAGCAGCACTTCTATTCTAAGATAATATCTTGGGTGTATGCTATCACACAAGGGGCATGTGAAAGATTGCCTTCTGAGATGTGTTGTAATTATTGTAATGCATGTTAGAAGGCCCAAGGGAGAGAACATTGTGTTTAAAGAAAACATGTATACTACAGTGTAATACTGAAATAACACCCTTAATATACAGTAGTATGAGCAATGCCTATTTCGATGGGTTAAATGGAATACAATGCATAGTTTGTGTACAGTATTACAAAAAGTTGTTTTGACTAGTAGTCATTTAGTTTGATTGTCATCCATTTAAAAAAAGTACTACTAACAACTGGAGCCATTATATCAAGCAGGGCGTTTGATGCATGGAGGAGATTATTCTCCCAGGCTCGGGGATAAAAAGGGAAGGACACATATATGCTGCTTGTGTGTGACAGTAACACGAAGGAAATTGAGAAGTGCGTCCATTATTCATGCTGCCTCTCTTCCTCGTGGAATTAATGCTAGTGTTGCCTGCATCGAACAGACCACAGAGGGGTAGGGCGTGGCAAGTGCAGTAGGCACAGCAGAGACGACATTTCCTCTTCCAGGTCTGCTCACACATTCTCTCTCGCCGGTACGACATGGCTGTGGCTTGCGCTTGTACAACGTGTGTGTTTGTCTCTCCCACCCAGGACATGGACCTGATTGACATCCTGTGGAGGCAAGATATTGATCTGGGCGCCAGGCGTGAAGTGTTTGACTTGAGCCACCGTCAGAAGGAGCATGCATTGCAGAGGCAGAGGGAGGTGGAGGAGGAGAAGCGGCAGCAGCTGGTCCGGGAGCAGGAGAAGGCTCTGCTGGCCCAGTTGCAGCTCGACGAGGAGACTGGAGAGTATGTTCCCCGCCCTCTGCCCGCCATCACCACCACCACGCCAGAGCAGCAGCCAGCTGCCACACCTCTGGATATCGTTACACAGGTACGTGCGCTTTGCCACCTTTTAAAATGTCGGGGATGGGCCACTCCTCTGCTCACGTGATTGGTTCAACTTTTTTTTTCGTAGCTGGGGTAACCTCTTACTATCCATTCTTTTCTAACTGGTGAATTACAGGTTGAGCCACTCCTCCCCTCGCGTGATTGGTTCAACTTTTTTCATAGCTAGTTATCGCTTACCATCCCCTATTCTATTTGGATAATCACAGGTTGAGCTGTAGCTTTGTGTTGGTGTGTGGTTAGAATTTCCTATTGTTCTTTGTGTCTTTAATTTCAGCCATATCTAAAAGATGCCGTGTGTGCGGTTCAGTGGTTAGCATTAGCTTGAATCAGTGTACCTGAACCTTTCTCGCAGGATATACACTTCACTGAAAACGGTGACGACCTGTCATTCGATGAATGCATGCAGCTGCTGGCAGAGACGTTTCCACTCGTAGAGACAACGGAGGTACACCTTCTATTCATCCAGTGCATGCATTAGCCTGTATGCCATTCACGGCACCTGTTGCCACTCTAAATGGTTTATTAATGCATGTTGCAGAACACCTCCGCTTGCCTGGATACTGCTGTTGTCCCAGCCCCCACCAGAAACCAGATCATGAGGTCCCCTGAGCAGCCATCGTTGCTCCCGCCCACCCTTTCCACAGCTCCTCTCATACCACAGAGGACCTCTCCCGATTTGGAGCAAGCGTGGATGGAGCTTTTGTCCCTCCCCGAGCTGCAGGTATTTGTGGATTCTACTGTTTCAGTGGAACAAACGGCTAGAGTACATGGGTGTCATGAGCGCCTCTATAGAGTACAAGCACACTTTTGTCTGCCCAGAGTGAATGTGATACAGTACTAGATACAGAAATGGGTGTGTCCGTCTCATTCAGCCGCGATTAAGTGTCATTGTACATTGTTGAAAAGGTGTGATGAAATTCATGTCCATGGTATCACACACTGGGTCTTTGGACAGTTTGTCTAACGCAAACCCCAGGGATTAGGATATAATGTCTGTTAATGGGTACAATAACACAACCTTAAGCAAAATACATACATACGTAGTTTAAGTGTGGCGTAAAAAATATGGTTCCCCACAACACAAGCTACTCAGATATACAAATATTACTAACAACCAAAATTGACCAGGAAACTAGTAGTTGTTTTTCAATATTTATTTTTTGCAAAGAATCAACGGGAAATGACATCATCAACGATAACCCACAATCATAACCTTGTGGTAAAACATAACTACTCATTTCAAGGGTATGATCCGTAATAATGAGGCATGTAGACACTCAATAACCACAACCTAGGTTTGTCTTGTTTATATCTTGATTGGTATCAGTACTAACACAACTGTACTGAAGGATTTGTTATGTATTTATATTTTGTCCCCTTCCCCCTTAGAATTGTCTCAATATATTGATGGAGGACACTTTAAAGACAACTACATATCCCCCCACAAACAGCCCAAAAGTACAGGATCCAACCTACACTTATTACCCACTGCCCAATCTCACTGATGCAGGAGAAGAAACAGTATGTGTAGCCCCCTCTGAATTCATCCACACATTTGAAGAAACCTTTCCTATTGCTGCAGTTCCAGACCAGCTCAGTCAGATGATTGATAACCCCTCCCAGTTAAATACCAACTTCATTGCAGAAGGCTTCTGCGATGTATATTACCCCAACCCACTTCTTGGCACTAAAGAGACCAAAGGAAGTCCCGGTCTGGAGGACAATGGAAGCGACACCTTGCCGGAGTTACCAAACAAACCTCCGTATAAACCAGCCGAGATGCAAGCCATGTCACCTGAGGAAGATTTTGACATACTAAAACAGGAAGTGATGGTAGATATGCGCGACACAGATTCAGGAATCTCTATGAACACAAGCCCAAATTTTCCTAGTTCCCCGGAGAAGCCTGGATACAATGACGGCTCCTATAGCTATTGTGACTCGGACATGGACGAGTTGGATATCAGCCCCGGAAGTGTAGAGTCGGACTACTCTGAAATGTTCTCCTTGAATTTCCAACCTGATGATCTCCAGCTGGCAATCTCTTTGTCAGTACCGCAAGGTGAGCTGCAACAGCAGCCGGAAAAGAACCCCAAGGAACAGAAGACTGAGCCGGAAGAAGAGGCTGGCTACAGCGACTCCCCGTTCACCAAGGACAAGATGAAGAGGCGCTCGGAGGTGCGTCTCTCCAGAGACGAGCAACGGGCCAAGGCCCTGCAGATTCCGTTCACCGTGGACATGATCATCAACCTGCCTGTGGACGACTTCAACGAGGTGATGTCCAAGCACCAGCTAAACGAGGCTCAGCTGGCCCTGGTCCGCGACATTCGCCGCCGCGGCAAGAACAAGGTGGCCGCACAGAACTGCCGCAAACGGAAGATGGAGAACATCGTGGGCCTGGAGTACGACCTGGACTCCCTGAAGGACGAGAAGGAGCGCTTGCTGAGGGAGAAGAGCCAGCAGGACGGCAGCCTCAGGAAGATGAAGCAGCAGCTGACCACTCTGTACCTGGAGGTGTTCAGTGTGCTGAGAGACGAAAAAGGAAACGCCTACTCTCCGTCAGAGTACTCCCTGCAGCAGACGAGCGACGGCAGCGTCTTCCTCGTTCCCCGCATTAAAAAGACACTCATCAAGAGCAAAGACGACAAGCACTTATCTGCTTAAGTAGCAAATACATGGTACTGCATTATATATTAATACCTCTATGCAATAACTTTGTAGTTGCGCAGCTTTAAAAATATGTAGATCAGCAGAACTATTATATAGTTTTTGCTTTCTCCTTTTGAATCTTGTAATATTTTTGATATTTTACTTTTGTACTGCTCTAATACCATCAGAAATTCCTTTTCCGATATTATTTGTAAATATAAATATATGGCTATTGATGAGAAACTATCGTACTGTATATGTTTTTAGTATGCTAATTGTTCAATCACATTACTTATGTCTATTTTATAAACATCTAACTTTGATTTTGTGGCTTTTAAAAATCCCAACTATGCTGTTCAATAAACTACTCATAGCAACTTGGTGTACTCTTTTGTATGTTGTACTGCAGCTATACTGTACAGTAGCATTGATTCAAGATAAATGCCATGTGGACATACCGTACATTGGAATTATTACATAACACACCACATGCTCATTATCACACTTTCTACCTTAAGGCTTGTAGGGAATAGTTCTGATTTCTCAATAACCTTGACCTCACTTTCCACACTTAAAATAGTTTTGCGTGTGGTGTGACTGAAAACCAGTCACACAGGAAATAACAGACACCCATTGACTACTAAATGCATACCCAATGTATGCCATTCACAAAGCTCTACCAGACATATGAAAGCCAAAACAATTTAAATCCACCATTCTTTTTTCACTTCCACAACCTTAGAACACCAAGGCCATCACCCCAGCAATACATATTTTATTACATCTGGCAGCCATTTCAGAATTTTTTAGTTAAAAAAACATTAACAATTTATTGGTATAAGTCTTTATTAAAAACATTGTCACATACTGATCAACTTTATAGCAGTGTATTGTAATTGAATTTGCCCAGTGGTCATGGCATACTACCAAATGTGGTCTCTGGGTGTTCCAAGCATACTTCATGCTGACGTGGTTATAAATGTATACGAAATAAGTGCTTTGAAATTATGATTTTTATGTGCACATTGTTTCCATTGAACAATATTGGTGTAAATAATATATTCGCTGGAAATAAATATTTAGTACACCTAGAAGTTGTGATCTTAGTGCGGACAGAATTGTTTGGAGAGGGCGACAGTCCGCGGACGTGGTAAGTATGCCAAGGCCTTTACTATATGTTCTCGAATGGCAGAAAAAAAACTCTACTTACTATATACTTTAGTTTGATTAATTTTAACAATCAGGATTGGCACTTCATTTAGTTAAATACTGTGTTTTCCGATATTTATATTTTTGTTGAATCTATTAACAGCCATCAGGGTACCCACTCAGGAAATGCAACTCAAATGACTGATAAAATGAGAGCCAGTCTACACAACCTCAAACCTCCCTTTATTTTGTCAACAGTAGGCCTATTCTTCAGTGCTTGAAAGTATGCAATAGGCTATTGCATTTTCATATGGATGGAGTTTATTTTTTATTTAAAGTGCTGTATGGACAGGATTTTTGTGTCAGGAAAATCCCTGATGTATGTGTGTAGATGTGGACTATAGGCACATGTATAACTTAAAATATAGATGCTAAACAATAGTTTGTTTGCTGTGGAATGGTTCGTTTAAGTATTACAATCAGATTTTCAATCAGATCTTATGATGTTGGAATTATTTTGACAGAAAACTACACTCAAGACCAGGGTAGGGACTTTTCATGTCACTTCTAGTGCTGGCTTTCAGTGTGCAGCCTTTAGTAATATTTTGAAAAACATGTCTTACCCATCCAGAACCTTCCTTGTAATCAGGTCTTTACAGAGTTTCAGCAAGAAGAGAATTCCTCTTTCCAAATCTGCAAATCAAACAAAGTGGTTACTCTTACCTGCTCCATCTTCTTAAGTACGCTTTAGTGAAATACTCACTCCCCTTTCCTCTGTTACGTTTGAAATCTATTATTTGTGGGTAAACTGATGTATCTCTGACTGAACCGGATCTCCAATGTGTCCAGGAACTATTCTTTCTTCGCTAGCATCACTTGCTGGAAGGTTTAGCTAGCCTTGAGATGCTCACTACTGGCAACGACATTGAAAGCTTTCATCCAGGGTTGATGTGCTTGATGCTGACTCGTCTTTTCTCTCAAAATGCTGACTGGTCCACTGTGCTGGCGCTGAAGAGGTCCTGTCTGACAGTCATCTGTAATCTTCCACACTAGCGACGCTGAGGGCCCAGCAGCAGATGCATGTGGCTGAAATAAAGTCTACCTGCTCAACCATAGGTAGTGTGTGGGCCCTTGCCCTACTATGCTACTGCCCAACACTTGCTTGGCTGAGTTATGTAAAATAAATACGTAGAAATACAAGCTAGTTCTCTCAACTTTATAAAAACAGTAAGAAAAGCAAATACTCTTCCCATCTTATTCTGAACCAATGATGCACTGAACCTCAAGACACTTTACTACACAATTTTATTTGTTGTTTTCTACGTCTCAAAATACTCAAACAATCTAGAATTCCGCGTTTTTTTGTTCCCGTTAACAAGTTCAGTGAAACGTTCCCTTACTTTTAATGTAGAATGATTTTATTTGATTACACTAAAACTAAAAAAAGGAAATACACACTGCTATAAATACAAATATAAAAGACACAAACATGTGCAACTGGGCAATAATTAGTTTCAAAGGGAAATATACCTTTCTGGCTCATGTTGCCAATTTTTTGTAATAAAACTAACTTAAAAAGACAAAAAAAGCTGAATAGACTTGCAAAAATAAATCAAACCTACAGCAAAGCAAAAACAAAACTATTTAAGCAATTGATTGCAGGTAAAATAATAAAACTTTTTTTTTTCTTTTTCTGGATTCTATAGGCACAATACACAAACACTTTATATGAACAAAAGGTAAAAGTGTTTGGGGAAACATCTGCCACAGGGAAGGAAGGGTATAGTCTACACTCATGTCTTTTTTATAAAGTTATTTTCTCCCCTTCTGTGTTCCGCTAATGCTCTCAGGCGACTGCCTCAAAGTAACCTGTGGCTTTCCTGACAACTCCTTTGCTCACCTCCTCGCCTCCCCTGCTAAGAACTGAAAGCCTGTTGAATGGATACAGGATAGAACAGACAGTTATTCTACACCTCCATGCGCTCACGCTGTATCGGTGTGCAGGCTGCGTTAAACTCACCAAGACACAACATGATTAATATCGCCGCGAGTTGTAGCCGCCGCCAGAGCCATAGCCACCTGCAACAACAACCAATGACGGTTAGAAATTATCGTTACTGGAGGAAAGTGACCGTCGCTTCTTAAATTGAGTTAAATACCCAAGCTCAATGTCTGCATTCATTGACTTGAACTGTCCATCTGTGAAAACAGCAGGTGTGAGGGCAGTCTGGCAGACATTTCAGCTCATCGTGCACATTTTCGATAAGTGCATGCTTGCATATTTAGCTTGAAGAAATAAGCCACAATTAATTGCATTGTGACTAGGGATGCAACGATTAGACATTTTGATGGTACGATTATAGTCTGAGGAATAATAATGGTTTCACGATTATTATGCATGAATTTCACAACACCAGCAATGTCGCTAATGCCCTTTCCTGCTTTACTGCCAATGGCCCAACTCTTAACTCACTGCTACTTCATTGAGTGTTTCCTCTGGAGAAACAAATTCCTACTAACCTGTGGGGGGAGAGGTTAATGGGGATGCCCAGGCGTGCCCCTTTTTTCGGGGTGTTCCACGGAACTCCCCCTGGACTATGTACTAAAAACAATGGTACTGGTGACATTTCTTAAAAGGATAAACTTCAAATAAATCTACCATATAGTTTAAACCCCCCGGAAATGACCTTAATAATGTATATAATAATATATAATACTAATTAGTTGATTGTAGCAGTTTGTCATGCACTCCTGAAGTAAATTTTTTGCGCTGCAGCCTGCAGAACATCTGTACTGCGCACGTCACTCGCATGCTGTTTCTTGCCAGTTCACACTTCACAGAGGTAAATTATCATCACAGTTGTCTCAAACGGATACATTCGAGTGTTCCTTCCAAAGTTTACTTAAACTATGTATGATAGAAATAGGTAGCCACCAGCCAGTTTCTTTTGGTGTGGCGTCATTCTGCCGTGGCGCAACATCATAACAAAATGAATGCAGAGGAATCACATTCAATGATGTTGCTCATGATAGTATGTGCCACACAGCATTTTTCCAATAACTTTGTATTTGTCCTGTCTGCAATCTGCACATTGCGCCTGGCATGTTTGTTTTATTGTCCTCACTGTGCAACCAAAATGTCCATATTTTGAGAGTGAGGAAAGGAAACACTCGGTGTAGCTGAGCCTTTACGGTTATAAAGCTGTGGGTTTTTTAATCCTGGTTAATAGTGAAACCGGTTAATCGCTGCAACCCTAATTGTGACAGTAATATTGGGGATGATAGATGACGCATAGTCATAAATAATTCGATTCCTTTTAGTTTAGTGATGCGGTTTGGATAACGAGGAAAAAATACATATACATACTGTACACTGAACAAACACTTGTTGTGCTCCCATTCACCATGAGCTGAACTCAAAGATCTAATACTTTCTCTATGTACACATAAGGCCTATTTCTCTCAAATATTGTTCATATATCTGTCTAAATCTGTTAGAAAGCACTTCTCCTTTGCCAAGATAATCCATTCAAGTTCAACCTTGGTTTCATCAGACCAGATCAGGGGTCCGTAGACTTTTTATATCCACTGTACATATATACATACAGTATATGTACACATGCACTATATTGCCAAAAGTATTGGGACACCCCTCCCAATTATTTAATTCAGGTGTTCCAATCACTTCAATGGCCACAGGTGTATAAAATCAAGCCCCTAGACATGCAGACTGCATCTACAAACATTTGAGAAAGAATAAGTCACTCCAAGTAGCCCAATGTATTCAAGCGTGGTACTGTGATAGGTTGCCACCTGTGTAGTAAGTCCATTCGTGAAATTTCCTCACTACTAAATATTCCACTGTCAACTGTTGTGGTATTATAACAAAGTGGAAGCGATTGGAAACAACAGAATCTCAGCCATGAAGTGGTAGGCCCCATAAAATCACAGAGCAGGGTCAGCACATGCTGAGGGGCACAGTACGCAGAAGTTGCCAACTTTCTGCAGAGTCAATAGCTACAGACCTCCAAACGTTGTGTGGCCTTCGGATTAGCTCAAGAACAGTACGTAGAGAGCTTCATGGAATGAGTTTCCATGGCCGAGCAGCTGCATTCAAGCCATACATCACCAAGTGCAATGTAAAGTGTCAGATGCAGTGGTGTAAAGCACACCTCCACTGGACACTAGAGCAGTGGAGACGTGATCTGTGGAGTGACGAATCTCGCTTCTCTGTCTGGCAATCCGATGGACGAGTCTGGGTTTGGCGGTTGCCAAGAGAATGGTACTTGCTTGACTGCATTGTGCCAAGTGCAAAGTTTGGTGGGGGATGGATTATAGTGTGGGGTTGTTTTTCAGGGGTTGGGCTTGGACCCTTAGTTCCAGTGAAAGGAACTGTTAATGCTTCAGCACACCAAGACATTTCACCAAGACTCCAAACTTTGTGAAAACGGTTGGGATGGCCCCTTCCTGTTCCAACATGACTGCGCACCAGTGCACAAAGCAAGGTCCATAAAGACATGGATGAGCAAGTTTGGTGTGGAGGAACTTGACTGGCCTGCACAGAGTCCTGGCCTCAACCCGGTAGAACACCTTTGGGATGAATTATAGTCGAGACTGCAAACCAGGCCTTCTCATCCAACATATGTGCCTGACCTCACAAAGGCGTTGCTAGAAGAATGGTCAAAAATTCCAATGAACATACTCCTAAACCTTGTGGACAGCCTTCCCAGAAGAGATGAAGCTGTTATAGCTGTAAAGGATGGACCAACTCCATATTAAACCCTACAGATTAAGAATGGGATGTCATTAACCTTCAGGTGCATGTAAAGGCAGGTGTCACTTATGGCAATATAGTGTATATACACATGAAAAGATCATGCTGGCACACTGCACGCAGAGCTGAAGCAGAGCAGACATGGAGTGGTACAACTTTGGATCCGCTCGCATATTAATCAACGAGTCTTTGCACACAGCAAACAAGGTGACACTGTTTGCTGAGCTGAGGCGGAGACTAAGCTTCTTTCTTTTTTTTTTTGCAGGGAGTCTATTTTTTCTCTACTTTCTCATAGAGTGCAAGGGAAATACGATGTAGAAGCAGGTAAACATGACAAATAATTTAAGAGTGTAACTGCGCCCTAAAATGTGTTTGTTGAGCTGTAAACTAAGTAATAGGACTGATCTACTGCATGATGAGACACATACAGTAAATGCTGGTGTTAACATTGACAAAATTCCCGTTTTTTATAAGATTCTGCATTTAATGTGCTGAAAACGGATCTACATGTAATATCTGCTAAAAATCACACCAGGACTTGGCTGGTTTTCATCGGTACACTAAAATTCAAATGTTAACATTAATGTTAATGGGGGTTTACCTCTCAGCCCCTCCCCCTCACTCAGGACCTTGATGCATTTTTGTTTAGTGGGTAGAGTCAGGCTCAGAGCTGGGGTGCAGTTACACTTTAAAGTCTGAGTGTTCAACTTAGTGTGGACACTGAGATAATGGCACTCACCTCCATAGGGTCTGCCTGAATTTCTGCCACTAAAGTCGTTTCCCTTCATGGGGCCATAATTAGACTGCTGTCCACCATACTGCCCATAGTCACCACCACCACCAAAGTTTCCTGGAAGTGAATTGTGTCAAGTTACAAGGCAGTTCTCCACTTCAGGTGTTATATTCTGGTTCTTCACTTCGCTAATTACTTACACAACCAGCAGGCAAATCAACACTTGGGGATCAAATGTCAGAACAGTACCTCTGTCGTTGTAGTTGTCATAACCACCACCAAATCCTCCACCGTGACTCCCATATCCTGAGCCACCACGGCCTCCTCCGTAACCAGGCCCTCCACCATAATTTCCCCCTAGAGACGAATATCCAACATGACAACTAACCAACTGGGCACTGGAACGACAATAACCCCGTGACACGACGATGGCAAGGGCATTAGACACACCGTGTCAGCCACTCACTTCTTCTTCCGTACCCGTCGTAGTCCTTTCCTCCGTAACCACCTCGCCCTCCGCCGTATCCACCTGAAGCACAGCGGCCCAGGTTACATTACATTTGAAGCAGGCCACGCTATTCATTTCAGTGCTTATTCAGTGAAATCTACCTCTGCCAAAGTTGCCTTCACCACCACCATAGTTGCCACCTCTGCCCATAACATTCCCAGATCCTCCACCTCTGTCTAATTAAAAACAATATAAAAAATAAACTACTTTGTTATTATATACTTTTGTTGAAGCTTGACTCAATCTATGTCCATACACTGAATATTAATTTGTTCCCTATATTTAAATTGGCTCTATATGTCATTTTCTATAAATTGATGTCATAGTAAAGCCCTGGACACACTGCAAGTGACTAGCAGTGACGAGAGACAATTAAAAGTCAATGTGATGCAGCGACATGAAGCGATGTCAGGCGACAAAACAGTTGGCGACGCGAAGTGGGCGGGTACCGAGATAAACTGATCTCAACTTCAGGCGACGTGATTGAGGCGACTACCAACAGGATGTCGTGGACTGACAAATTGACTGAAACATTTCGAGTGGGAAATAAAAGAGAGGGATACCTAGGCAACCAAAGCCTTGAATGTCAACAAGCGCCCACTTTTTACCTACAAAGCGATGTGCGACGAGCGGATTGCTTGCAGTGTGTCCGGGGCTTAAGCACCATATTCTCCAAAACAAATGCTTTGTGGGCCACACACACACACACACACACCACTGCAGGACCAGCTATTGTATGAAAACAAAGTACATAAGTGTAGGAGGAGTGTGACATCATTCTCTGGTCAGGATGTAATTACAACTGTATTTAAACACAGACGATAGTTGTTTACTGCTATATTAATCTTTAATATATTGCAGAGGTCTTCAATGTTTTTCAGACCAAGACTTGGCTTACAGAAACACGGCACATGGACTCGCTATCACATGGTATAAAATGTTTAGTTGCCAACAATGTGCAGGAGGGCCTATAGTGCCATGTATTAAAGTAAGCCACTAACTAAGCCATTAAAATAATGATTGACATATTTATAGCACAGGTTGTATTTATAATGCATCTTTTCTGACTATTATTTAGAAGAAAATAATCTTGGTATCAAATAATTTGAAAGGCCCCCTGCAGTACCTCTGAGGACCCCTTAGGGGTCCCGGAATACCTATTGAAGACTTCTGGTTTAATATATTGTATATGTCCTTTAACTCACCCGACATTACTAGAAATAGAACAACAAAGTATCAACTGCTATTAACTTTAAATTATTTAATTATTAACTATTGCACATGATTAAATGTTACATACCCCTCTGATTGGATGCGGACATCATTTCCTGTTTTGAGAGTGCTTTCCTGACCTCACAATTGTGGTTGTTGATTGTGTGGTACTTCTGGGCTGTAAAACAAACAAGGGACATATTAAAATGTTCATAATGTTAAAGTTCTTCAGAATTTTAATTAAACACATACCAACAATTTTGTCCACAGTGTCATGGTCATCAAATGTGACAAAGGCAAATCCCCTTTTCTTCCCTGTCGAGCGTTCTTCCATTATGTCAATGCATTCAATTTTGCCATAAGTGTCAAAATATTCCTGTATGTGGTACTCCTCCGTGTCCTCCTTGATCCCACCAACAAATATCTTCTTCACTGTTAGGTGAGCACCTGGTTTAGAGGAGTCCTATAAAAAAGAAACAGGGAAAATACAAAAAATGCAAGGTCATCAAACGCAATGTAATTTCATCACATAACCTTATGTTTATACCTCTCTGGACACAGCCCTCTTAGGTTCAACCACTCGACCATCCACCTTGTGCGGCCTGGCTGTCATTGCCTCATCCACCTCGCTTACAGAGGAGTAAGTTACAAAGCCAAACCCTCTTGATCTTTTATTGTTGGGGTCCCTCATCACCTGTAAGATATCAACAAGGATTTGATACCACAAATTACAATATAAAAACCTTAAGAATCATTATTATATGATGAAAAGTTGGAAACAATTCTAATTAAGCATTTCAATATGTTGTATTAAGTATTCATTAATTAAATGCAATTAGTCTAAAATGTACATAAGTGTTATTTTTTTAGAATATAAAAACACCTTTGACTAACGGTCATGTATCCTGTGGAAAAAAAAAAAGTATAAACCAGTAGACACTTGGGATGTATGATGATACATGACAATCTAGGTTTGAAAAGGCTAGTAAGAAAATCTATAACAGGGATTTTTGTTTGTTCATAGTTCAAATGTCTATAATACTTGTCAAATACTATAGTATATATATATATATATATATATATATGAACCAAATGTTTTATATAGATCTTTATATTTGCCTATGTGCAATGTAAGATATCCTTGAGTGCTTTGAAAGGTGTCCTGAAATAAAAATATGAACGATAATTATTACTGGATGCTAGCTACACAAAGCGTACCACACAATCTGTAAGTATCCCCCATTGCTCAAAATGGGCCCTTAAACTCTCCTCAGTTGTTTCAAAACTTAGACCTCCAATAAACAGCTTTCTGAGCTGTTCAGGTTCCTTGGTTTCACGTCCCTGTTAAAACAAAAACATAATAAGATAGAAATATATTTGTAATGTATTATTAGGCACTGTCACCTTTTTGCAGGAATATCAATATAATATCCATTAAGTTTGACAGATCAGCCCCAATTAGTTTCACACATATCACATACATTCATGCGGTAGAATATTGTGCCTACCCCAAGATAGTCTGTGTTCGTTATGCTAAATGATAAATAAAAAGGTACAGGAATATTAAACAGACAACAAAAAAAAAGACCAACAAAAATGTTCCCAAGGTAGCTAGCCATCTATGTCAACTACGGTACCATATTGTAGCCTTGAGAGCTACGGTAATGTCAGCTAGCCAGTCATTAGCTGACTTGAACATTGCTTGCCAGCTGCTGACAGCAGAAATGCACCGCATAAATGGACGTTAACGCAAATATTGAATTGCATGCATGTTAATATAGTTAATAATGATTTATTGAAAGGTGCATGTAAATATAATGTGTGTGTTATTATTTCGACCACATCACCTCCATTTCGTAGGTCTCTCGTCCACTGCAGAGCCAGGAGGATGTTGACCACGTGACCAGTGGGCGAGGCTGTTGAGGACGAAACCACTTACAGATTAATGGAACAGACGAGTTCAGGCCGTAGTCGGGCCGGGTGAGTCATTTTTTAGACCTTGGTCTGTGGAACATGGAAATAAATAAAATGTGTTAGTTTGACGGGACATATTTTTTGACCACGTACTGTATGTGGCGCAAAACACTGGAAAAATATATATCGACAATAGTCCTCCTCCTGACATTTCTGAATTGTAGCATATGTTTCAAAAACGTACAATTTGCGCCATCTACTGGTTTTATACAAATATCGCATGTAATATATAGATGTAGACCATATATTCAATACAGATACACATATGTTCTTCCTTTTAGATGTCCTTGAGTGTTTAGAAGAGCGTCCCAAATAAAATGTATTATTATTATACAAATATCATATGTCACATTTAAAAATTCTAATTTGAAATAAATATGTTATGACTTTTCTCTCTTCCAGGTTGGGCTGAATCTTTCTTTCCATATACTGATAGGGGGAAAAAACAAGGACAGAACACTGTTTTCCATAACCTTGGATACTACTACTACTACTACTACTACTACTACTACTAATAAAAATAAAATACACCTGAATGGGTCATAATCAGGCTTCTAACCACCCAGTCATTTAAATCAGGTGTGTTAGAGCCAGAAGACATCTATAACATGCAGTGCAGCAGACCCTGCAGTACACTATATGAGCAAAGTACAGTAGGCATACCGTGTTGAAGATGACGTGGAGATGATCATCCCCCAATTTACGACTATTTTATGGTTTGACCATGTCTGTCATAAACTTTATTAAACAGCGTGAGAAAAAAAAATCCCCAATAAATCTGTCAAAGTTTCACTGACATCATTATTGATGATTATTTATTATTCAAAATGCATAGCTCAAATTTAACTCCTATTCTGAGTAAAACTGTTTTTCTTATTTTATATATCCTGTCATTGATGTTCTTTCATATAAAAACAAGACAATCCATCAAAAATAGGCCGATTATAGTAAAATGTTATTTCACTGTTGAGTGCATATATTTCCTATATTTCCTTGTGTTTTCCTTTATTAAAATATGAATGAGTGAGAAACAGTATAATTATGCCTGCTTCAGTGTGCTGGTTTTACACCGTAATAGATGAATGTTTTAGCTTTGTTTCTCAATGCATTAGCATGACATAATAATGTATATTGTACTGTGTGTAGAGCTGCTTATTCTTTATAGACTTCAAGAGATATACAGTATATGAAATGATAAAGTATTATTTTTTTCATATCCAGTCTTGTGACACTTTGTGGAGAGCAAATGGCATGGACCAAATGCCATGCCCACTTAAGCCACTCCGTGGACCTTTGTTGGCACAAGCCAAAGAAAACAACACGCAGTGACAACTACAAATTCCAGAAACTTTCTTTCATTTTGAGTACTTGCACTTCTGAGCTTAATGTCTCAAAACACAAGACAGACATTACTTATCATAACCTTTTTTATCATAACCACAATATGACCTTTTCAGACATTGAAGTCAGTGTTTGTGTTTGTTTTATTGTTTTAATAGAGCACCACATTAGGTTGATTTGAAGTGGTTGTCTGTTTTTTCTGTTATAAAAACAATAATCAACATTAATATTATTACACTGCAAATATATGAATGCAGGACAAACTACAGAAGACCACGAAGTAGACCACAATTTCTCCTTACAAATACACTGGTCTAATGGGCAAGTGCAGCTTATAGCATACAAAGGACAGTGCTAAGCTTGGTTTAAATGATCACACAAGACCAGTGTGAAAAGCACAACACACACACACACACAATGCAGCTATAGGGCCCTTAACAACATCTTGTATTTGAGATGTATGCGAGTAAGGGCTACAAGTGAGGGCCATACAGTATCAGTTTCCCACAGATGTAGTTTGATTGATGCTCTGTGTACATATCCTTGCCCCAACCTCCGGACAACATGTTTGTTTGGTTGTTGATCACAGCCCTTAGTCTTTGAACGTAACTGCCCCCTGACACAACAATATATCACAAGACTTGCATTACCACCTGCTAGGGACGTCTTTCGCTATAGTGCCTGTATGGGATCCTTTGTTAAATTCAGTATTATACTGTCTGTGTGTGTAACACACACACATTATATATATATATACATGTACATATCAAGAAAGAAAGAAAACCCTTGAATGTTTAGTGTTCCCCATTAAACAGTCCCTGATTTACCACAACTATAGCCTACAGATTGAAGACAAATGAATGATGTAACTATCATTTGTCAGCCCCCTTTTTCATGAGATAGTGAAATTACATCCATGTCTGGACTAAAAGGCAGCACTTAGGGCTATAATTAAATAATTAATAAAAGTTTTATACCCATATTAAACCTCAAAATTATGGTTTATCATATATCTGAGAGCAAACCATTGAAGAGCTCCCTGTCAGCAAAAACTTCATGTGCAGTAAATCTTGATGTAGAACAAGACACTAAATGCCAGTCGCTCTGATGAGACAGCAATGTATAAAGCCATCTGTGATTCTTGAATGTAACACACTACTAAAAACAAAACAAAAAAGAATCATTAGGCTACACATAAAACATGAAACAAAGACATGTTTTTATCATTTGGGATTTTTCTATGTGGTGGTGTTAATTTCTTCAAACACTGAGCTTACAGTAGGTTCATTAAGCCATGTAGACCTCGAACAGTAGATGGCATCAAATAGCCTTTACTGATGCTGAAACAACCTATAACTTTCTAAATGAAAACCACGCAATATGAAGGCTAGCTTGAGAAGACTATTAATAGCCTATATGTAACTATATCTTATTGATTACATTATCTTACTATCTACATATAAAATTTAATAACATTCCTTTGCCACAAATTATTTAAATACTGCTGAACATGCTTATTTCAAATAATAAAAAAAAAACGTTATGTTCCAAATCTCCTCTAGATGGAACTATTGTCCATGAAAAGTCTAGCCTTTATATTTCCAGATCACCTTGTAAAATGTATATGGATCCTAATTTATGATTCCCCCCTCATGCCACACAATTTGACCTACAAATATGCAATAATTAATGTAAATGTTTACAGAATTTATTTTAGTAATTTGTCTAAGTCATGGTTGGTTGAGTGACCATTCTGTGACCATTTTGTGACATTGCCAAATTACCTGATAATTGGGGTGACATATTTGTTTGATTTAGAGATATGATAGATATTGTGACTGAATTAAGTTATATTTTCAAGAGAAAATATAAAAGCATATTTTTAATTTGACACATTTTAACATCAGCCGTGTTCAACCTGAATTAGGCCTATCCCTGAATGATGTTGACATACTTTATGCCCCCAAAAAACACTGTACACACCCATTGCCTGTGGAGCAGAGGGGTGTTACGGCTGACCTTGTCCGGAGAAAACGTAGTCGTTCATGAGGGAAGCCTGGCTATCATAACCTGGAATCGCACAGACGGACATACGCAAGTGGAAACTGTGAGGAAATGGAGATCCAGAACTGGGAAACCAGTGAGTGAATTCAGTCATAGTCTAGCACCTTTTCGCATGCAAGTACAAAGCCAATCTCACACATCAGTGTTGACCAAGATCTCTCTCTGAGGAATTCAGGGAAAGAACAATTCCCAGCATCTGTTTCCTGCTCACTTGCATTGAGGAAACTGGGTGTAAATCACACCAAATATAAATAGAATCAGCATTCAATTTACAGGAGCTAAAGTTGGTGACTGTGGCCTTGCTCTTTGGTTTCGGGTTTCTCTCCCTCAACAACCCACCCTCCCCAATTCTGAATCACACAAAAGTGTAAGTAAATCAATTAAATTAATAAAAACATTAGGCTGAACCACGTACAGTAGGCTAAACCACAATCACAAAACACAGTTGCTTTGTAAAGCACAAAATTCTCTAAAATACAAAAAAACGCATGCTGAATGATGAACAATCTGTGCTGCGGTCTGATCACAATCACTACAATGTTTACTGAAATTTATTTAAACAAGAGCATAAAACAACGGAGAGTAAAGTAAGTCCCATTAAAGATATAGTAAAACATGTTGACATATCAATAGGATTAGACCGTATTTATTGAAATTATAGCTCTGATTGTACAAAAATAACAAAACATATGCAGCAATTAATTCGTAATCTCAAAATTAGGCTATACAAATGTTTATTAATAATATAATAATAATATTTCTAATATATAGCCTACTGAATGTTTCCTTAACAAGTCAACCGACACATGAAAACACACAAGCACAGATATTTGTTTACAAGCCAAATAAATGAATTATTGACACAAATTCCATTGAACCTTGAAACGGAATTTAATGAAAACTCAAATCACTGCGTGTCCTTTGTTCGTGAGACTCATAAAACTCTCAGTGTGGTTTTCCCTTCGAGGCTAAACACTCAAGTGATGGGCTCAAATGATTTATTCTACAATCTATTAGGTTCCACATCAACTCACTATGTTTATTGTCATGCATAAGGATTCTAAAAATGGAGGAATTTGATTTTCTGCAGTCAGTTATGTTTTTTGTGAAAATGGAATGGATTGATTTCACTCTTAATGCCTATATTATACAGTGCCATATGGCACATGTAAACATGTGGGAAATGGTATTCCAGCGGTTCCAATTTACGGTGAAGGGAATAATCTGAAGTATTTCTTCCATTTATATGAATTAACTATAAAAACGTCAAACCGCAGAAGTGTTTATCTGGCCTCCAAACCTATCAGTGCTTCCTCGTTTGAAAATCATTGCTTTTATATGCTAAAGTGTAAAGATTCACAAACATTAGAACATTTTACTATTGACTGATCCGTTTGGCATGTGATACATGGTGGCTATGCACCACCCTTATTGCACAAGTGTATTGATCACACCAAGCAGACATTGCAAAGCCCAATTAACGAGTTCAACATCAGACTTGTAATACCGTGTAATATTTGTTGTAATATTCTCCATTTCCTAAATATAGGCAGGTACCAGCTGGCAAACTCTCCCTGGGAGCAATAAAGTGCTTGGTCATTTGCTTCATAAAGTGAGAGAGCTCAAATATTTTCTGTAAACGTACAGTAATAATTCATTCGAATGAATATGCGTGAAAGTCAAAACAAAGTGTATAAATATATTGTTTTTTGTTTTGTTTTCATTTTAGTGGGACAATAGGAAGAGGAGGCATGATTGCCTCAACAGTGCAATGCATTGGTGTATTGATGTCCATGGAGGGGAAGCAGATAGTGTAGTGTAATAAAAACCTTTATTTACAGCTCCTTGGCGGAGAGCAACAGAGCACTGCTGTGTTTCCCTCTGGCACTAATTGACTGCCTGCAGCAGGGGAAACAGACTCTCCACTCCTCAGCGGCCTGGCTCTGCAATAGCCACAATGCTTTCCGTCAGCGTGCTTCCAGAGTGCTCTCACACTGCAGGGCTCTCAGGAAAATAACAAAACCTGGGAATTGTATGATAATACGGAGATTCGGCGACTGCATTGCACACTGGGTGTGTATTTGCGCGGCTGTGAGGCATTTGTGTGCGGTCCAAATGCATTTTCCTCTTCTTTCTGGGGGCAGTGGCAAGGGAAGGGGAGGGGGGAACACACGGGAGGCAAGGGAACACCATCTCCCCCTTCCTAATTTTTTGTGTACAGGCAACAAACGAGCACAAAAGTGCTGCTTTCACAGTTTTCCGGGGCTCGACGTTGAGCTCCCGGCAGTGGCAGACAAAGGAATGGTGGGATGATGAAGTCTCGCTAGTGGAGGGCAGGTGTTTCCTTTGTCCCCAGGGAGCCGGGGACTACACCTGCCTACTACTGGCCCTTTGTGATGGATCGATGGAGCAGTAACTGACTCAGCGATTCAACATCTACCTGGGATTAGAGCACAGAGGACCTGATTGAAACCCACTGTCATCCCACAAACAATAACACGCATCCATCTTGGAGGGCCCGCCTCCTCGCCCCTCCCCTGTGTTTTGCTATCACTGAGAATGATTGCACTGTTGATGATGAGAGGAGCATCTATTGGTGTTGGATGAGAAGCAACAGGCAACATTTCTGTGGACATGATGTCTAATAGCACCGCTTGGATACTGTAAACACTATCTGCATCACTACCAGGCAGCTGAATAACGACCTTCACAGCTGGCGATCTAATACGCGAGCACGCACGCACGTGCACACACACACACACGTGCACACACACACACTGTATATTCACATACACATGCAGTATACGTACTGTATGCAGACACATACAAGCGCACTGAGAGCTAGCATGACAAAATATACTTTAGCAAACACACAAGCAACTGAATGTAGTTTCCCCTCCCCAAAGATTATCTCATAATTTGCATTTGGTGGTATTGCATTTAAAGAGGAAAAACTATCAGGTCTCAAGCCCCCATGAGGCAGTGACTAATGTAGCATAATAGCTAGTGTTGGCATGGGTCATTTTGCAAGTCAACCAGAATAAATCCTCAATGGTCCTTTTTAACCAGTCAGGGAAATTATGATTATGTGTATTTTACAGTAAAAACATGTATATTTTTGTTTTGTTTGTTAAATCTTTGCCCCAGTAGCCATCTTGAACAAATATGGGAGATCATTATAATCAAGCTTATAAAACAACAAAACCTGATGATAGATTTTCTTAATTGTTTACATTATTTTGTAAGATGTTTTGAATATGCTTTATTTTGAATGTACAGTAATGCAAACACACACACACACACACACACACACACACACACTATATTTGTATTACACTTTACATTCATTATTAAAGGTAGAATCAGCTATCTGGGTGAAAGATTTGAACAAAAACACCTCTCCCTTCAATGCCATAGGATGCCTATTCAGAAGTTTCTACACTGAAAACGCATTGCCAACATGGCTTGGATAGTGTTGTGTGGTGCAGTGTGCACCACTTTGTTTGTGTTCCCATTTACAGATCCAGGGCTGTGTAGAAACACTGGATTTGTATTCAGCACGCACACAGAAAGGGCAGCTAGCTGACCGTGAGGAGATATTCCATGAATCTTACCACCTTTGCAATTATGTAAATAATGATATGCCTAGGATTTATTCATTTTTAAACATAATATATAATTACATTTTGAAATACTAAATGTGTAATACAAGGTGAGGTGATAACTAGAAGCTAACAGTATCAATGTATAAAAGTCACCTTTTAGTTTTTTGTCTTTATTGTTTATATTTGTATGGATGTGCACTATTCTTCCTATAATGAGCAGAGCATGAGAATGTTACGTTAAGCCTGTATTATGTGACACAACGGAACATAATTATGATCATATCTAATTCATTTTCTAAAAGTAACAATATAATCTCTCTGTATTCTCACACGCGTTACAAGCATCGGAAAGACAAAAAGCCAAGTTGCTGTTTTCCGTGCAGGGCCGTGGATAGAGACCACGGATGGTGTTTCAGGTGTGTCACAAGACCAACTCTTTGCTGTGTAGCGGGAGTCTTTCCTTATCTTGTCCTGCTCCTCTTATCTGGCCTGCGCCCAGCGTTCAGGTCTGTAATGAGCGGCGAGCGGACGGAGCGGCCGCACATTGCTACAGTATGGCGTCCCCCCTCCCCTGTTCAAACTCCCTCAGCATGCTCCCCTTCCTCCCCACACACACTCACATGCTTTATACAACGAGGGGGGCTAATGTGGAACCCACACACACACACACACACACACACAGCTTCCCCTGGCCTGGGCGGCAATGACAGATTTAGAGGATGTTGTGTACGAGGCAGGACAGAGGCAGGTCTGTGGCGGATACGTGCGACATGTAACACCGCGCGGCGCCGCGGACTGATGACATCCTCTGTTTAATGAGCGGGTTAAACGCGGCCCTGTGCTGAAGCCGAGGGGAGCTGTAAATCTGCCCCGTATCTCCACAGCCGCGCTAATACAGGAAGTATTATCTAATAACTGAAACTCGGACGACTAATTTTCTATTGAGCTGTGACCCTAACGCCCCCCCCCCCCCCCCCCCCCCCCCCCCACACACACACACACGTGTATGTCAGACAGGCTCCCCGTGGCATGAATGGTAACCCACATAGAGAACATTAGAGAAAGTAAGTTTTGTGGGGACAATGTAGGGCAAGACCCACCAGCCCCCTCCCTGCGGGGCAGTCAAGCGCCGCATTTAAAAGACCAGGTCAGAAAAGAAATCAAGCGGGATGCCGGACAAACCTCAGATGTGTGGCTGTCCTAGCTGCCGTCGGCTTGCCACATTCCTGAGGGGGAGGAGCGGGGGTTTGGGGGGGGGGGGGGGGGGAGCATGAAACTCCAAAAGACCCCTTTGTCAGGGCCCCCTGTTCTGGCTAGGGCCCTCTGCCCTGATTTGTTGAGTGCCGGTGTCAAAGGGGACTACTTTGTACAGGGTGAGCTTGCGCGCTCTGCTTACTTGTCTCCCAACAGCCTATAGGACCTAAATGTCACTCTGTGACAGCCTCTGGACTGACTCACTGGGACTGTGTGGAGATACTATGGGGTTGCCGCACACACGCTCATGCATACAGGCACAGAGGCACCCACGACAAGACAAGTGAAAATAAAAAGTGAAAACGATGAAGTAAAGTCCATATCATTCTAACCTATGGATCGCCTTACTGTACAGGAAACAGCAGCACTGCGAGATTTGTTTTGTCGACGCGGCGTCTGCCGTTTCTACAGCTGCGGCACGAAGGTGTTTTCCTCCGCTGAGCAGGGGGTAATTGCTGACTCATCTTCTAACCTTATTAAATCATTCAGGGGCTGCTTTGGAGTGAAGATGGAGTTGATGATACGGCACCTCGCATCCTTTTAGGAAACCGAAACATGCTGACGTCTCATCCTGGGGATTCTGTTGAATTTAAGCAAAGCGGCTTCGGTAATTAGAGTCGGATCTCTGTGACAATCGCCGTGAGATCAAACATCTGCATGGTGCTGCTGTTCTGTGCTAATAGGTTCATCCAGGGGGCGTCAAACTGTGGAATGGGACCCCATCGCCATGGTCACATGATGGGTTTACAACGGTCATGATATGATTTCAAGAATTCTATTAATATTCTATTAATATTCATTCATTACCTCCAGCTTGTTTAATTGGCTTTTGAATGAATTCATAAGAAAATATAATGCCTATATTTATTTATAGTTAGTTGGCAAAATAATTACTTGGGAGTCACAGCTTAGCACAAAGCAGAACCATGGAAATTCACTTTGCACATGTTATTTATAGGGTTATTCGAAATTAATAGATGGTCTTCAACATAAAAGCTGTTAAAACATTTAGATTGTATTACTACGCAACCATTGACATGCTGGATATCAGTCACATACTGCATACTGTACAGTACAGTGTGTACAGTACTCGATATAAAGTAGCACACACAAACAGGTTTGCTGGCAAATGGCCATGTCTCAGAGCCTGGCATTCACAATATGGCGACTGAAGCTCCAAAGGGTTTGTGCCCGAGCATAATTAGATCCCGCGGAGCTAAATCTAATCAGTCTAAACGAGAGCAGTAAGCCAAGCCCAACACACCCAGACGTGGCTCTGCGTGCCTCCTGCTGGCTACCTCAACTGCATGGGCCACATTTCTGAAGGTTGGAGCAAGTCTGCATCGCAACAGCACCACCTCCTACTCCTCCACCTCCTCAGGCTTCACTCACCTCCTCTCCTCTCCTCTCCTCTCCTCTCCTCTCCTCTCCTCTCCTCTCCTCTCCTTCAGTAGTCAAGGAACGGATTACGGAGGCTGGAGAGTTTCTTTGCCGCACACTGCTTAACCTTGACAGGTCAATATGATACAGGCACAATTTGCTTATCTCCCCCTGACATTACCACTGTTCTTGTAGCCGTGGGGGCAGGGGGCCACCACCATTAGCATAGCTTACCAACACATCACTCCCTCTCAGGAGCCCGGGCTGCGGTTAAGCTGCTAGTGTACGATTCACCATGCACTTCAGCCACTCTATTCAACTTCTTAACATGTGAGCCCCAGAAAGAAGAGCATCTCTACACACACATGAGTGAGCAGGAGGGTGTAGGAGGGTAGCAAGCAATGTGGCAACATACTGCAAACAACAACAAAAGATTATACAGCTGAAAACTTTTGCAGCATTTTATCAGTGATTAATCAAAATGTATATTGTAATTAAAGGAAGATAACTTAAAGGTGTAGTCATGCTGGAAGTAAAATTATATTTGAACTCGATCTAAACAAAAAACACAACTCTCTTCACTGCCATAGGATGCTTCCTCAGAAGCTCCGCCCCCCAATTTGGACACGCTTAGTGTTGTGTGCTGTGGTCCGCACCATTTTGTGTTCCCATTTACAGACCCCGATCAGTGTAGAAACAGCGTATTTATTTTTCATTGTGCACAAAGGTGGGCAGCTAGCGGACTGAGAGTACATATTGTATATGCTGAGTTTCACACTAAGTGCATTATCTTACTATTGCTGACTCCACCTTAATAATAATTATGTATTCGCAATTCCAACCCTCCTAAAAGTGCCTTCACTGGAAGGGTCCAGTCCCACAGGACGAAAACCACTGCTATATTGTTCTTCTTAATACATATCTGTGAACAAATAGGCCCTTTAAAGGTATATTCAGCTATTGCAAGCTAATACAACAAATATTCACCAAATATCTCCTTGCATTTCACTATCTTACCATTCTGTGTGTGCTGAAATAATAATCCTGTACTTCTATACAGCCCTGGCTCCATAATAACGAAATTTAACAAGAAGGCCACTTGGCGTCGCAACGCATTTCAATGTGTGGGGCGGAGCTGAGGGAGTTTGTTTAGATTTGAAACGTTAGCAAGTTAGTTCTCGAGCATGACTAGCCCTGCCTTGCCTTAAAATCATAACTGTTATAATAACTTATTCATAAAATTCTACTAATTACAAATAGTGCAATCAATCCATAATACAAGGTTAAACAAATAGCTTCTCTCCTACAGAATGCAGTAATGTAACATTATAATGCAGTGTGCTGTGAAAGCAGAACCCCTTTCCCCTGCATGGCCAGTGTCTGGCTAGTGCTCCCTGGCCAGAGGTGCAGTCAGGCCCCCCGGTCTCCTACTGCAGTGTGGCTGTCACACAGCTCCATCAGTCACCAGACCCGGGGCACCGCTCCCTCATCCCAACCCATACGGCAGCGTAATTGATACCCATCAGCCACTGCCGCAATCTCCTCGGTTGGGAAGTGGACGCGCACCCCCGTGTTTGGTTAAGGAGGTGGCGAGTAGGGGCCAGCACTCCAGACCTGTCTATTTGCCATCACTCCACTTGAAGGTGAGATGATTTAGGGGCCTGCGAGAAAGTTAATTTCTCTTGATCATTGTGTGCAACCTGGAGCCTTAATGGCGGGCGTAATTAATTCTGCTGATGTTAATCACCAGGGCTGGTCCCCACAATTATCAGCCCTGTGCAGATGGGGCACGGCGCAGACATGAAAAATTAGCAAAATGAATCTGTAATGGGGTGGCAGATCTAATCTGCGTCAGAGAAAACAAAGTTAGGAAGAGCAAGGAGCCCCGCAAATTTCGGGCGAAGCCACCGATACCGGCGAAACCAGCATGACAGAGCTGACAAATGTTGCCGTGTCCAAAGTGTTTGGTAATTACTGGGGCATTGAATTGTTCCATTGTTAATTCATCACCGTAGCAGAGGTGAGCTTCAACATCTCCTTTCTGGGTTATGGGTTGGAGAGGAGGGGAAGCAGACCTGGTCACATGCTCTGGGAGTCACTGTAAGGTTAATCAGGTTCCACTCGCAGTTGTGTGGGCTTCGGCGTCAACTGCAGTAGATGAATGAACCAGGCTGCAGGAGATGTGCACACATGTGGACATTGGTGTGCACCTAACGCAGGTATGGACAATGCCTGCATGTGTTAAAATACACTGGCAAGGAGTGTGTGCATGTAGCCGCCCACCCATACAAATATATATACACAAACACACACGCGCGTGCACGCACACACATTATTTTTTCAATCATGGTCTTACTGATGGGAGAATTACTAAAGCATTAGCGGTCAAAGGACAGATGCTCCCAGAGGACATTTCCTCTGCCAACGTCAAACAAAATTAAGCAAAATACAACTGATTAATTGAAATTGCCGGGGAGCCATTTTTCAAGCTCTTACTTGGCTCTGGCAGTTGGGCATGCCATCATTTCTATTTGCTCTGCTTAATTAGCCTTTTACCTATTTTGTCTTTAATAAGGCAAAATAGGTTTCATAGGTTCTAAGGAAATCTAGAAGTTTTGAATGACACATTATTCATCATCATTGTTGTTTGAATCAAACAATACGCTAAGCCGACGGCCATGGATTATTTGCAGTGTGTTATTAATGATCTGAATAGCCAAATTGTTTGCTTTTACTCTTGAATATCCATCAAATTTCATAATCAGACTTTGACTTTATGGTAAATAAGACCCAGTCTAATAAACTACTTCAGGATGTGTCTAATGATATCTGCTTCCTGTTTCCTTATTTTGCTCCAACTTCTTTCCAACAGAGAAACCGCCCAACTTTGGAGTGTCTTGGTATTTTGTAGTAATTACTATTGCAATCAATACACACATATTGACAATATTACATGTAATTCCTGCTTTTTCCCAATAAGAATCAAAGGTCAAAGGCTCATTTTCTTGTAATTACTCACGAGGGACAAAGGCAATTCTTGAGGTGGACGTCAACAAACAAATAATAGATAGACCAGCTGGCTGTGTTCATTGTTCTGTGGCTTAGACGTTCCATGGCAGCGGCGGCCAGGTGTTTACATAGGGCAAACCACACAGCCCCTACTGCAAGGAAAAGGACATTAACAGTGTCTACTGGAGCCCTGCCAGCCACACACTGTGCAAGGAACAAATCCTGGGTCTTTATCGCAGATTAATAATTGTAACTCTAATGACTAGCAAACGGAAAACTCTTCACATTGTCCTTGAGTTGTGGTTTCACTATACCTCTGAGCTCCATAACGCTAGAGATCAGTGCATTCATAATTTCAGGGGGATTATACTGTATGCTAATGCACTTGCGCCTGTTTGTCTGAGAAAATTGCATTGTGGTTATTAGTGTGACACCGAAGCTGCGAGACGCTACTTGGCAAATGTCCTTATTGGCTGCCTGATGCCCTCTGCGGATTTGCATTTTTATTACAACCAGGGAGGGAAGCAGAGGTGAAATAACAGCACCAGCGCAGAGCAAATGCCCTGAACTTGAGAGATTTAATTGAATGCATTCAAATGTGATTCATAGAACAATTACGTTCTCATTCTACAGGCGTGCGGTGCGATTGTTTTGCCTATACTGCCCTCTCCTCTTTCTAACTCTTCCACTCCTTTTAAATTAGAAATCGGACTGGCCTTTGTGGGAGACACCAAGGGGGAATCAATAGGTGCATTAATTACAGCAATTCATTACCCAAATAAACATGGGACCAAACCTTTGCTGGATACAAATTCAGGGGACGTAAGCGTTTGGCCTGGCAGACAAAGGCCTGGCCCGGGAATCCCTATGGCATTAATCTGAGGGATCAAACTCCACTGAGTGCCAGGGATTCTCGGGGGAGTGTCCGGCCAGGGATCAATCCCAGCCCACTGGCAATGAGTTATGGCCGCCGAATACAAAGGTGGTCATGTGACGCCATGGCCACGCTGTTGCTGTGGCACTCTCTCACTCACTCTCTCTCTCTCTCTCTCTCTCTCTCTCTCTCACACACACACACACGCTCAGGCACATAATGGGAGTCCTGCTGGCCCACAATGCAATGGGCTAACAGGGCAGGCTCCTGCTCCCTTGGTCCCCAGCTCCCCTGCCTGCTCCCGGGGTTGAGTCTCTGGAATAAGGGGCCACAGTGGCTCCTGGACGCTCCTGGCAGAGGACGAAGGAAAAGGACATCCCTCTCCCTCACTGTCATCACTACAGTGTGTTCCTATTTGTGAATTATATCTCCAACGGTGGCTATAATAAAACATGATAATGATGGATCGCACCAATAAATTACTGTTGAGTGGATTGCTGGGTCACATGTTTAAGCGTGTGTGCGTGTGCGTGTGCGTGTGTGTGAGAACTACAATGTGTGTGTGTGTGTGTGTGTGTGTGTGAGTGAGATCTACAATGTGTGTGTGCGTGTGTGTGTAATCTACAGTGTGTGTGTGTGTGTGTGTGTGTGTGTGATACCCCTAAACATCCAAGTAAGTATGAACATGCCCCCGAGCAAGGTAAACACACATATATTCGTTACATATAGATATATACGGTACACACATACACATGAAGGTGTGTGTGTGTACCTTATATATCTATATGTACATTACATATAGATATATATGAGGTGTGTGTGTAAAGCCATAGCACAAGTGAAGCGGGTTAATGTCAGTGCACTGTTGATGAGCCATGTTATTCACTACCATATGTAATTTAGCCTCTACCCCCCAAAAAAAGGTGTAACTTTTATGTGTGTTTTACCTTTTAATATTATTTAAAAAATATAGCATAAATAATAATCATCATCATAGTAATAACACTAATAAAAACATAAACAGCTGTCTTCTGCTAAATTCCATTACCATTTTTGTCCAGCCTCTGTTCTTGCTTCTGGAAAGCATTTATAAACCCATGGTAATGTTTGTGATTAGCATGCTGTCAGCCTATAAACTGAGTAAAAACAAATAATGCATAGTACATTTATATTGCAGGTCTCTTGTGGAACCTTCAGAACAACCCTAAAAAGGTTATTGTGCAGTTTCACCTTCTAAAAACATCGGAAAGGTTCCGGAAGGACCCTTTTTGTCTATAGCGCACCTAATGGACACAGTAATAATGTAAGTGCTCACAAAACACTAAAGGTTACACAAAGTGCTTTTGAGGCTCTCTTTCTACACTCATAAACAGTGACCCAGTTTGTCAAAGATATTGACTATGGCAGGTGAATTCCTTTTTAATTTTTTACCCCCAAAGAGGTTTCATTGGACTGGTGTGTTTAATGCGGAGTGACATTTCCTACCATGGCCCAAAATATTCAGCAACCCGGAGACCACATCTGACCTGACCTACTTTCATCCCAGTAACCACTTTACAGCAACCCTGCACAGAACATTGTAGGGTCAACATTACACAGATAGAGAATACAGTATTATCCAGGAAGTAACTTTTCTTCTCATGTACGCTGCACACTGTGTAGTATGGGCTGTTAAAACCTCAAACAATTCACTTTAGGAGCCTTTTCAAACCTTAAAACTAAAAGGTGATTAGTTATTCATAAAAGTCCATTCAAGTTGGCCACCATCCAAAACTGTTACTAATTAATAATCAATGTGGGCCATTAGCGCTAAGGTGTGTGCCAAGGTTGTGTGTATCAGAAGATCATTTGTAATGAGGCTATAGCTTTAGACCTGGGTGGAAGAGGGAGAGAATGGCCTCTACAGGAGGGGAGCTACAGATCGGAGATAATATGGGGACCTGCTGTGTCTCAACTTAACAATTGATACTATGTGTAAAGATGCTGAACTTGTAGTCTTCGCTAATTGATCCACTTACCCTCGTCTGTAGAAAGCAAAGAAATAAATGTGGGCGTTCATTGCATGCGAGCGACTCCATATATAACTATTAAAGCTGGATTTGTTGCCCTGATTCTGATGGCTACGGAATGGATTCCAGAGGAGGAAGGCATTTGTCTGCTTTAGCAGGAGTGGTGTTAGATGTTTACGTGATAAATGTTAGCTAACTCGGACCAGCACCTTGGGAGCTGCAAGCCTGAGCCCTTGACTCTGGAACTTATTAAAGTTGCAGCGGTCTATTTCATAGTACCTCTCTAAAATACACCCAATTACAGAGGTGTAACTGCACTGATGCCTACCAATTTGGTGTCTTGGTTCAAACTGTAAAGCACCACCTTTACAGCTAGTAGACGTGACTACGGCACCATTTACTGTGCTTTAATATTGAAAATGTGTTTGAACAGAAGCAATAACACCACAGGGTTGAAAGAATATGAGCTTGCTTCGGTGTCATATATGTCAAATAAAAAGCCTCTACCCCGGTGGATATGTTGGTGGTCATTTTTGGCCATATATCATTCTTTACAGCAGAGCAGTGGCTAATGTGGCATAAAACTTTGCCCTCTAGATCGTATCTGACAGTAAAAGAGTTACTTACTTTATTACGGGGGGGGGATGTAATTGTGGAAATCACTTTGTGGTTGTTTATCTCCCCCTTCCTCTGTTTGCTTTCACAAAGAAATGTATATCATCAATATTATAAATAATTGCAACACATATTTGTACAGTAGCTAGTAGTAACTGTAATTTATTTTGGCTGCCATTTTATTGTGTGTGTTTCTATTTTACTGTGGCAAAGAGAGAAATAGAGAAAGTGAGAGCAAAGAGAGAGAGAGAGCACCTGATAATACATGGGTCTTGAGAGGGATCTGTGGCTGCTGTGACAGTGGAAGCTCAAGGAGAGCTCAATAACAGAGCTGTCAATGTATTCCCTATTTGAGCGTATTTTTAGCACGGGCATCATGAGGCTCATGCATATTTCAATATATCTTTTGTATATTAGGCTGCACACACAAACTGGAGTGAGGGACTATAGCACAACATGACTTCAAGAAATATGGGCCTGATTCTAAGATTTGACAGAACGTCTCAGAACGGCCTGAGATAGGCCGCGTTTGACTTTCACTGGATGAGGTGGGAAGACCTTCATTGATTGTGTTTTGAGGCAACGAAGGAGTGACATTGAATCCTTTATAAGGACTGAAGCACAAACATGTATAATACAATAACCTTACAGAGGTATAGTAATGTGGAATTCGACTATATGGGAGCAAAACAAAAGACAACCTTCTATAGATGCAGAATTATTTGTGTGGTATAGTATAACACTTTACTCAGGCTTCTAGGACGGGCAATGAATTGTAATCAGAGCCACCGTGCATCACATCTGACATATATCATCACAGAGGTGTAGATTATCTCATATAATGGTTCAATTTCCCCTGTCTGATTAAATCAAAGTTTATGAAGCTGTCGTAGCTGTGCTGACGATGGGGGGGGGGGGGGGCATAATTCTGCTGTATTTGGTGACATCAACCCTTTCCCCCACCCTGTGGTTCTCTTCTGGGCTGAATACCTAGAGCACCATAGTGACCCAGAGCCCCGTTCCACAGCAACTAACAACAGGCAGCTGCTTGCCTCAGAAGTGCAAGTAGGCCTTTTTTCCATTACACTGAGGTCCTGGAATTCGGTCTTGATGATAGCTGGTTTCTATTAGAGGCAGGCCTTTGAGGGGATACTTTTATACGCATATATCACATTATTGCAAATGTCTTCTGTAATGGAGTCCTGTGATGAGACAGGGGGCTGACATCTCTTAGGCCTGTGCAATGTAAAGGAGACAGCTCTATCTTTTTAGCGCAGAGGTCCCAGAACTTTTCAGGGGAAATTTTGATATAGTGATCTGTGTTTGTTAACTATACTCAGATGTCAGGGGGTGTTATACAGCGCTAGGGACTGCACTACAGAGCACTGCCAGGAGAGGGAGTGCGTTTTTTTTTCTTGTTGGCTCCATAGTGAATTTTGACTTCATGCTTAGTCGACATAATCAAAGACTCAGACACAAAATGTAAAACAGACGGTTTCAACAATGCTACAGTGCAAGGTGATTGGCTATGGTTAAAAGACCTCATAATAAGTCACCAAATAAAACAAGAGGACAGAATGGGCACAAATTGTTGAACTTTCAATTGAAAATGTTATTTTAAATTTCGAGTTTAAGAGGATCCCATAAATTAGTGTCTTGAATGTTAGTCAAATATACTGTAGGCCAGAGGTTGTTCAAAGATTCTCGGGCCAAGGACCCCATGGCTGATAGAAACACGGCACATGGACCCCCCATCACATATGGTATATAATATATATATATATAGTTGCCGGGCCAAAAATAATGTGTAGGGTGGCCTATAGTGCCATGTATAAAACTTGGCCAAAGATTTATCTATTTATTGCACAGATTGCATTTATATAAAAATATATATTTTCTGACATTTATATTTTTGAAAGAAAATAAGTTTGGAATCAAATAATTTGGAGGACCCCCTATGGATCCCGGACCCCCTGTTGAAGACCTCTGCTGTAGGATACACACAGATTAAATAAAATGTTTTTTTCATTTTAGACTGATCACTGGAGCTATCAAAATATGATTTATTTATTACAGTTTGCATTAATGTAAACAAGACATACAGTAAATAAAACAAACTAATTTACCAGTTTGAACCTTTGGCAAGTATATGAAAAACAAGCATTGTGTCAGGGTTACAGCCTTAGAGGCGTAATTGCAGGGAGAATGCCAAAGTCAAAATATCCTTGCACAATTGGAAATCTATGGTGCTCCATGGATTGGCCTAGAAGTTTCAAGGTGCTCTAACGAGAGAGAGAAAGATAGAGAGAGAGGGAGAGAGAGAGAGAGATAGATTGAGAGAGAGAGAGAGAGATACATTTAGAGCGCGAGAGAGGTGGTCACATTGATGGCAAAGAGGGCATCAGATTTCCATTATTGACTGCTGCAGATATTGCACTGTAGCCATGTGTAAATTGGTTCCTGAGGGGTTTTCAGCTCTTTGAGCAGGGGCAAAGTGTGCAGGTTCCCACCAACCCCCATCCTCTGTAAATCGTAGCAGCGGAACATTTCTACTCTCTCTCTGGCGCCAGCCCCCCTCCTCTGATCAATACCTAATTCCAGCCTGTGCAATCAGCCGCCCGTTGCCGAGGCAACGCTGATGTCACGCAAGTCGAGTGCCGGTGGATTCAACAAATCATTTCCTTTAAGCAAGCGTAATTGAGTATTTGTACAGTAGGCTGTCAAGTGAGGCTCTTTACATCAAGCCAGGACCTGCAGAACATTAGTTATGCCTGCTCTCCGAGGGTAGGGCTTGCCATCGTCGGTGACCTTACGGAATAGCCTGGAGACGGTAACTATGGCAACCAAGCCGAGCAGAGGATCCCATAAGAGGATAGGGGTCACAGCGGTGCAGAGATTGGGGTGGGGGCACACGTCCTATTTGGGAGGGGTATGACTGGGACACATGTTCTTGTTCCTAGCACTGAAATATTACTGTAATGATATACAGTCCCCATAACTAAGTGTATAATGTATTCTTTTTAATCTGTTTGTTTATTGTTACTGCTCAGCTTAGGAAACTTTTAACTATTCATTTAAAAAATTTACATATTAAGGAGTTGTAATAATAACTTACATTTTATGATATCTGTATATCTTCCAGTGCTTAATTGGCCAATATCTAACAGAAAATGTGCAATTGAATCAAATTACACCATTAATCAATAACTCAAATACGTGTGGCTCCCTGATATATTCTTTTTTGCAATTAAATTACTAGATGCCATCTTATTTGCAGATATCGCTAATTTAAAATTAAAAGCTGCCAACATAAGAGTGCATACAACCAGAAAGGTGGACACTCACCAAGTTAAAAGTGTAGTCAGCGATTGTAGGCTACTGTAATACACATTTTGTCAAATTCAAAAGTCATCTCCTCCTCCTACATTTCGCCAGGTGTGAGCATGTTTGTAGACAGCCCTGGCTCTGTAATAGTGACACAATCAAAGTGTTGCAGGCCACATTATACTAACCCACCCTTGGCAAATGCATGCTTGTTAAATTTAGAGAAAGCAGCTTCTTTTAATTACGTGCATGCGTACCCAAGATGGCTACCATGCGTATCAGGCGTGTATCCTCTGTTCCTTTAGAGTGTAGTTTGTGCGTGTTCTCAGAGATTAACCATATGCGTACGCATTATGCAATACAGCACATGAGCGCA
>JAODUH010000014.1:3253954-3273707 GCA_027564835.1 Typhlichthys subterraneus | reverse complement strand
TGATTCCAGCGCCCCCCTTCGTCGTCTCAACGCCCCCTGGGGGGCGGTACCGCCCCCGTTGAGAAACACTGCTTTAGAGTGTAGTTTGTGCGTGTTCTCAGAGATTAACCATATGCGTACGCATTATGCAATACAGCACATGAGCGCAGTATCAGGGCTGGATAGACAGGTCAACAGCAGTTTCTAAACAAAGAACAGCAATGGCAGTTAATTTTCAAAGAAAAGTTAGTAAACCTAGTTTGTAATTAATCTTTATGATGTCTCCATGCCGCTCCACATTTTGACATGTTGGTTGTTGTTGTGGAAAGTCGGCCCTGATCTGCCCTCTACTAATATATATTTTAAATCCTCCAAGCACACGCAAGGTACGCAGGCAAGTATATGAACAATTCCTTTCTCGACCCAGCCGCTTGTCTATGTGTACGCGTTGCACAAAAGCAAGTATATCGGGGTCTTTAGGGAGCATTGAAGGTTGAGAAGTGTTTTTGTTTTGATTGGGTTCAAATATCTTTTTCCAGCTTCCCTGACTCCACCTTTTATTATTTATAGCTAGTACAGTATGCATATTATTATTATTTTTTTAATCCATAGGAGTGCCTTGTGCTTTTTGAAGTTGTATCACCACTGGGTTTACCCTTTTTGCGGTTTTACTTCTTCTCATGCACATCGACACACACGTACATAGCGATCTTTATCATGTCACACTATATTAACATATTATACGCCGTCTGATAGACGACACTCCCGTGAGTCTAACCATAGTATCTGTTTCCAAAGACTTTCAAAGACTGAAACAGCTTATAAAGTTTGCCGAAACGTATTGCGTTTTTCAAATAAGAACCAACACACTTCACCTTACCTTTGATGAGTTTGTTGAGAAAGCTTGCCTTGGATCGACGAAAAACCTCTTAAAAATTATATTCCATTAATAGAAGTATACACAGAATGTGATTCTGTTCATCCATCTTGTTAATTTCTTTTAGATTTTGGATGGCAATATTATGGGAGATGCAGTTCTCTGAGAGGTCAATGGCATCTTACAGAGAGACATATAGTCTGCGAAAGACTACACTGCATCTAAAACTACATCCCCCTTCTTTCCCGGATTTAAAGGTACAATGTAAGGGGTCATATGTCAAATTTGGCCAATCACAGCTTGAGATATCGAGCGACCATTTGGAGTTGAGTCATCTTGCGTTGGAATGGAATTTCTCAATGAGATAGAATAAACACCTTTTTCTCAGAATGTAGATTAGTACATATAATAATGCAATAATTGCATATAAAAGCACATATATGTAGTTTTCTGGAGTAACGTCTGCGTTTATAACTAGCACACACATTTAAAATATTCTGACATTGTATAATAAAACCATAAATATTTTGATATGTTTACTCACAATTGTCTAATCCTTGACATATATACTCATAAGATGTTTTATTTATTAGTGTAAAAGTGTGTTACATGCATAATTCCAATTAATTATTCAATTTTATATATATATTATATATTATGTCAGGCGAAATTAAAATAAAATATATATTTATGCCATTTTTTATCTTAATTTACTAAAGAGCAGTGTCATCCACATGGAATACTTTGAAATCTCACAGGGGTTATCTACTTTTAATACTAAAATTAGCTTTATAAGATGATCAGAACTGCAGAAACCCAACCAACGTTTGGGCAAGGTAAAAACCATTGAATATGGTTTAGGCTTAAGAGGATATTAATGTCACCGATCCAGCAACAGCAATAGTATCCACATTCATATTTGTTAAATATGTAAGATTGACTGCACCTCTTACCAGAAATCATATCAGCTTTCATTTGATTAAGTAGCTTTCAGTGCAAGTCTCCATAGACACCCAGACCCACATCAAGGACCAGCGCAATGAACGAATGAATTAATGTTTGAGAGTGCTGAACTATAGCTCATTTCAGAAATCATTATACACAGTTTGTAATACAGTAGTAGTAGTATACAGTATATTTGTTTGTAAATAATATTTGCACTGTCAACATAATTGTACAGTGATAATTCCTTAAAAATATATATTGTTTGGTTTTAATATTCTTTTACAGCATGAAGGATACTGCTGTTTGGTCACAAATAGATAAGACAGACAGTAGCGTCTCAATGAAGATGTAAATCACATTAAACATACAAACAATGCTCTTTGTAGGAAATGTAATTTTGAATAACCTTAACAGTATATTTGGAGTCTTTGTATTGATTTTTGTCCATTACAAAAATATAAAGATTGTATTTGCATTCATTGCTATGCAGTGTATATTTCTGTGAAGACCAATATTTATTGTTATTCAGCTGTAAGCAATAACGCAAAGGCTTAGTTTCATTACTTTGAAGGCAGCATACCATCTTCGAGTGATGAACTATTACCGGATATGCTTGTAATTTTCATTATTAAAAATGGCAAACTGCATAGCGCATACCTGACAAATCTGATTTGTAATATTTTTATCTTCAAAGCTATTATACGGCTATGAATCAAATATATTGGTTATTTATCCTGAAAGTAAATATTGTCTGTTTTTATATGGTGACATGTATCACAGTTGTCAAAGATCTCACAAAGACATTAAACAACAGAGAATGACGGCAATAACTTATGGGCGTATTGATTATATCCACAGATGAACTGTGCAGTGATGGGAATAAATTCATAGCTATGACTTAATTTTCATGTCAAATATTGAGCTAGTAGAGTGAGCAGTAACATTTGTATTGGTTTGAATTGGTCCTGAACTTGCTTGGAGCATTGTCAAGTACACACATGTTAATACATGTTGGCTACTTCAGTTTAAAGCATTCATGTTTCAAAGAGCAAATGCAGAAAACCCTTTGTTCTAACTTCTTCTTTTCCCATTGACTCCTGAAGGAACCCACAACAGTTATGCACATACTTTCGGCCTATAATTCTCAAAACATTTTAGGCATCTGACAATCCCATAAAACCCTTATCTTAGGGTGTCCTGAGAACCATTATTTTTATGTGTAAATATTAGTCTTGACTGTACTTGAATTTGTTGTCCTTTTGCAAGATGAAGTTGAATGAATGACCTCCAAGTACTGTAACAATATTATAACAGACACAGGGATGCTTAGAGCTCACAGTCTTCTGTTTTTTCTTTTTATTTCTAGTTTTCTTTTTTTTCTCTCTTCTGCTGTTTGAGATGGAGGGAGCCTGCTGCTTCGGTATAGATGAACTCTCCCCTGAGCCTGAATGGCCTCTGATTCAATCAGCTCGTCTCCAGGTCCAGTGTTTCCTGGCACTGATGTATTACAGGGTACGCTATGCAGTGTGTGCCGTCACCACGTGGATCAGGTTATGTCACAGTCATTTCACGGTAGCTGTGATTTTATTCTGTGGCCGTTCGGCGATGCTGAGGGGTGAAGACATTAGTTTGATCTGCCGGGTGTGATCCCTTTATCGGGATTGGGATTGAGTAAGGCAATGTGAAGGTCGCCGTGCACAGAGAGAGCATAGGAACTGAAGGGAAACACGCACAATGAGTGAATGAAGCAAAACGTGGAGTTTGTTTTACATTTTCTACAAGGCAACATTTGATGTCTCAAGCACACGTTATACTGAAAGACACAACGTCACACTGGCATCTTTTAAAAGAACTGAACTTGTAACTTCTGACTTTCAGATGACCTTTAACCTGTTACTTTTATTGAAGACATCACTTCCTGCATTTCTTTTTCCCGCCATGTAGGCTACTGTACAGAAGCCAATCTACATTTTACTATAGAGCATGGGAAGTACACCCTTAACTACTAATACTAACTGCAATAAAAAGTTCATATTTTACCATGGCATTTTTATCCTAAACTCATCTTAACGTGAGTCATCATTTTCATTTAATCAAGCTATGCTAACGTCATAGATTGTGTTTTTTTTTTTAAAAGGGACACAATGGCTTTATTTGACCAATTCCCAACTTGCAGTATGTAGAGCCCTAGTGAAAATCAGTTGACACTCAGAGAGGGATCTCACTGCCATAGTGTGAACTTTTGCAAATGTGTGCCAATTGATACCATGTACGCTACACCCAGCAGACCTGAACACAGTGCTTACAAGACTGTGACAACACACAAGCAAATAGGGAAGGTACTTTCTCTGACACTGAGACAGAAAGACTGGTGGCTGTAATTGCTTAGCTGATCAGCGGTGACAAAGTGTCAATTTTGGATTGTGTTTGATGCTAAATGTTTACTGTATTTGTTGCCATGAGAATAGATATGGTAGCCTACTAAGTAAACAACAATCTATCATGCTTTATAAGACATTAAGGGCTCAAAAAACGTCTTTTCCATGTTGTAGATATCTCAGAGCAAAATATCAGTTGCCTCTCGGACATAGGAAAACAACGTGAAATAATGGTAACATGCCCAGGGAGACTTCCCCCTCTAGTGAATGTGTGGTACCACACCACACAGCACCACCCCACAGAGCATGCTAAAATGGGGTGCTCTAGATGCCTGCATGTCATGTGCTGCACACCCACCGGCTCCTGTTAGGGGTTATTTTTACCCAGGCACCTGGAGGTGCTACAGACCTGCTCTGGCCTACACAATTCTTCTCCCTCTACACACAGTCAGGTGTGAGAGCATGAGATCTTCATTCACTACAATTAAGATTCTGCCTCCATCTTCTCCTGGTACACAATTACTGCTCTGCTGCTGTTGGCTCTAATTGCTCTTTCTGCAGGGATTGGTGGGGATCCAGTGATGGTGATAGGTAGTGGATTATCTCCTTTCCTTTACTCTGGCCCCTTAAAAAAAATCATTTGTAAACTCCCTGGTGTAATTACTGAGCCGTATGATTAATTGTCCTTTGAAATTAGCCGGGTCTAGCTTTTCACTTTTACTGCAACGAATATTAATTAATGTTAACTCTCCCCTGTTATTTTTTATTCACCATTTTCTAAAGCGCATCATTTGAATATTCATTGTGCTCTTGAAAAATGGATGTAGCACTGCACCTATAATCCGAGCACTGACACTTGGCTATCACAAAAAAAAAAATACACATCTGAAATTAAAATATCTATTTTGGGTCATAAATAATATTTACAAGAGGCCGTCAAGTGGAGAAAGCAAGCTCTTATTTAAATCATGTCTCATCTGTTAGGCTGGCGGTGTCAAGGAATATGCAAAACAGAGCCCTCCGCTTTTGTTTTCCTTTAGAGAGTGGAGAATAGTCACATTTAATTCAGTTTGTATTTATTTAACCCTTGTGATAAATGACAAGCTGAATAAGTGCCATATAATCACATTCAACATATTGTCACACTGTAATGTATAAGACACAATGTCACCTTGAATAAAGCATGCACCACAAGAATACATTTGGGTAATAATATGGAAATTTACACTAAGGTCTGCATGAGATATCCATATTCCATCCGGTGGCAAACAATCTCATTGGCATAGGTCAGTGGTCTCTAGTGTGGGTCACAGTGCATTAGCCTGGTACCATCCTGACTAGCTTTGCTCTGGAAACAGTCTGGAAACTCTCTTCACAACCGGATAAAGGCGGGGCTAATAGGTCGCAATCAACATCATTAGTGGGTTACTGGACCACCTTCAACTACAGTAATAAAAAATAAAATAAAAACAATAAAAAAACAATGGGATGAACGCAGGCACAGTCAAGGGCAAATTTACTTGGTTGTGGATTGGGTGACTCCACTAACCCTGAAGTTGAATGTTGAGTTCTAAAACTGATGAACAGCAGAGCATTTAATGGTCTCACAAGGCTCAATGCATGGAATTTGATAAGCTTGTGAACCAACGCTGCTCTTATAGTGCAGACAATATCACGCTACCACTTTTTAGGGATAACTTTTACCTGGATGATATTTTCTTTTCATTTTCAACTGTGGTGATCATCGTTGAGATATATTTTGGTCAGAACTGTTATTATGGTAGGATATTATAGGCTTGAGGTTATCCTTGAAACTTACAGTAATAGGCTATTTATACTTTTTAATGTTTGCACTTTTCATCTTTATAGTTTCACGCATGTCAGCGCAAGCCCCTGTCATCTTGCACTCATCTTGCACCCGGACGCACAAAATTGTACATTTGACATCTTATGAGTCACTGTGAGACTAATACGATTGCTGTAGGTCTTTAATGGTGTTGAAATAGGGTGCTGTCAGCATGTTGCCCCATCACCTTCCAACGTGAAGTTGGGACAGACAGAACAAGACTTAACCTGTTGCAACAATGTTGTTGCTGGCTAGCCCTCGATACAGAAGGACCAGGAATGAATTAGGCTAGCTGAAGAAAAAAAAAAACCTTCTAGCTGCTGTATGTCCATCGAGTTTTGGTTCATACTATATTATAATGATGTCTTAAAAATCAAATATCCACTCAGTCTATATTTAGAGGTGTTCTTTATAGAATGTGTTAATATATGAGCAGCTGTGTAAACATCTAATGCCATATAAATAGACATAATTTAAATTGGCTTTTGATATAAGACTGTAGAGTCTTAAGTGTGTGTTTGCCGTGTATGACTGCTCTGCTTAGCAATTCAGTAAATATGCTTTGACGTGTGTCTCACACAGCTGGATCGCTGTAGGCCTTATTTTGCTCTGGGGTAACACGAACCTTACATTTAATGTCAATATGTCCAGCGCTACCAAACATTTAACAAGCAATATGTTTGAAGCTTTCATTAATGTATGTTGTAAATTTGAGTCAATGAATATTAGTGCAGTAGTACTGTACTTTATGAAAGGAAATACCAGATACAAATTTGATAAAAAGCTATGGTGTCATAGTACAGTAAATCTAAGGCTGGTAAAATAAATATACAGTACAAGTAATATATTTGTGTTGGGAGTCTGGCTCAATTCAATTATGGCAATCTGCAGAGACAGAACGTTATTATGTCCATTTCAAACAGCTACATATAAGATATAATAATTACATATTTATCATTATTACATTATGTTTCTATTGAACACCACTTACTGTTACTAATTGAAGGTAAACATTTACTTTTTCTAAAGTATACAGTCAATGAGTAATTACTATCAATACATCTTTAATTGTATAAAAGTTAATATTGGCCTAATTATTATTTGAAACAATTACATTATTTTACTGCATGCTTGTCAACTCTGCCTCATAGGCATAAAAGATGAGTTGATTGAATTAGACATGTTTGTATGTTCAATGCAGAAGAACACAATAATCGTTAGGAAGTAAATTATATTTACAGGTCGAAGATAGCTCCAATTTCAGTTCACAGTGTAAGGAAATACAAGGTCAGGCATTCCCAAGTCTTCTCGCTTAACCCGCATCCTCCTATGTACGAGTATAGCATTTCTGTTTAACTTTATAATCAGGGTTTTATTAATGCAATGCTTTTCTTCCGCCTAATAATGCAACAACACAAATAAAATAAATTGTGATCAATGGAGGCAAGCAGAGACAGATGAGGAGTCTGTCACACTGGGGATGATACCAATTTATCTCTTTAATGCATCTCCATGGGGTTCTCTCACTAAAGGATACAGATTACTGAACCCCTTGTCTCAGAGGAAAATGCGTGAGAAGAATCCATATGATATAGCAAGATGGAGAGCCCTCCTTTTCTTTATTATCATTCACGCCTCTTTGTCACTCTCTACATCAAATGCAAAAATGCTTTACACATTTTGTTTAAAACAGTGCGTTTTGCCAATCGTGATGTTCACATAAATATTGAACAGCATTTGTGTATCTTACATCAATAGCAGGGAAATGCACAAATGTTCTTTACACAAAATCCAATCTGGGTGATGGTTTCAGTTGTTAAAAAACACAATTGCAACTTGGGTTTCTACAGCAGTGAAAACAAAAAGCTGTAACTTTAGCGTGACTTGAACACCATGTAGGATGACAGATGAGAATCCTGTGTCACTAGTGTGTATTGAACACCATGTAGGATGAGAGATAATAATCCTGTGTAACTATAGTGTGTATTGAACACCATGTAGGATGACAGATGAGAATCCTGTGTCACTAGTGTGTATTGAACACCATGTAGGATGACAGATGAGAATCCTGTGTCACTATAGTGTGTATTGAACACCATGTAGGATGAGAGAGGAGAATCTTGTGATGGCACAAGACAAGGCCAGACACACCCCTGTACTGCATGAGTGAATTTCCCCTCAGCTTGCCTCAAAAATAACAGGGCAAGAGTCATCAAGGTCACAGAGTTCCTCCGCTAACGACGCTAATAAAAAGGAAAACGCCACAGAAATCCCCGTTTGAAGTCATGTGGTGGGCTACACAGTCACTGCCCAGGGCCATGGCAGCGGTGTTGTTACCTTCTTCCAGCAGGTTCTCATTCAGTCTTCCATTCTGCAATGTTTCGGGACACATGAGCATGGAACAGAATAGCAGCCATCATTCCAATAAGAAGAAATGAAATAAATTGATAAAAAAAAAACGCATCTTGTGTATAATCTGCATTTAATATAATTACATTCAACAATACATATATTACTCATTGGTATACTTATATGCATAGCTTTTTATTCACAATCTTTCTCCATTTGAAAAAAAGTGATTGTCTGGTATTCCAGGAGGCCCAAGGTCAAATTTAGACCAGGTCATAAATATCTTTGTTTGAAGGATACATTTGCCTCCATAGCAGGGGAAGGCCAGGGCCATAAAACCATAAACGTCTAGCCGGCTGACTCTGGGTTTGCCTGCCAGCATTGTTGTCCTGGGGGTGTGGAGGTGCTCCCTGCGGAGGTTTCATGGTGCATAAAGACTGCTATATCCCACCATTGGCCGACACAGAAGGTTCTTATAGATCATTACTGCCGGAGATGGTGTTTGTAAAGAAGTCACAATGACAACCTCAAAGCCTATAGCCTGATAACTAAAGCTTTAGAGGGAGCATTCAGGCAACAACACATTTGCAGATTAGGAACACCTATTTTCTTATTTCTCAGTGATCATACTGGAGACACCTGTGTTTAATAATTAAACACATTAAAAAATATTTACTGAAGGACAAAACATTTTAAGATACTTCTGTTGCCAGACGATTCCAAAAAGGCCAAACAAACTTATATAATTAAAATATTGTACAGATATACAGAGATCCTAGTCAATTGTAAACATAGTAATATTGCTATAACCTATTGTTCAAGGCAAAGGAGGAGAGGGCTGTACAAATCACTGAGGTCGGCAGTTTTCATCGTCTGCTAATGGCTGTTGCTGAGTAAATAACAGAGCTATGTTGGTCCCTGCGAGAGGGGAGCGTCTAGATCCCTAGACAAGACCTCCCAGTAGGCTTGCCCAGGACAGGCCGCACCTAGTTCCTCCATGCCCCCTCCCCCACCACCGCCCGCCACCCCACTCAGCGACATCTGCTCCTCATTACGCCACTCTAATGGGCCGTCGCACCTGAGCTAACCACGGCTACAGCCTGGATCTGCTCCGTCACCTTTTTCTGGTGCGCATCCACACGTCCCAACACAAGTGCTCTGTGTGTGAGGAAATGCTGGTGTTGTCACAGGGGCCTGGATGCAGGAACGAATTGGGTTTAGCAGCCTAGCCTAGCTCTGTCACACACACACACACACCCACACACACACATTGTTTTTGACCACATTGAATGTGGTCAATGGAGGAGCTAGTAGCTACACATAAAACCCCCACTGGTTCTCTATTCACAGCCAGCGGATAATGAGTTCCATAAAACTGTCGGGGGGGAAGAATGAATGTGCATCGGATACAGGGGCCGTATTTCAGACGTGGCTCTGAGTAGCATGGAAGAATGATAAGAAATGGTTTTCTCTGGCATTGATCAGACCCTGCAGAAGTATTAACGTGTTGAAAAAGCCAGTAAGCGGCAGCACTAACTCTGTTCCATGAAAACAGCTGTGGCCTGTGGTGGTCTGGGCCCTGGCCAAGGCCAAGGCCAGCGAGCTTGTAATGTAAAGAAAGTATGTATCGGATAGTCTTTAATATAATAACCATTTCCTGAGCTTTTGCTGTATTTTTGGAGTAAAACACTGTGCCAATGTACAGGCTGCTGTATTGGGAAAGACTCAACTGCTACTCACTATTTATACCATTCATTAGTCGTGCTATTTGCTTAAACACATTTACGCCATTTAACATGTTTGTACAATCATGCTCAATAATAATAATTGTGCAAAAAATGTTAAATGGCGATTACCATAAATATGACACCCAAATACAAATCCACCCAAATATGATTTAGTTGGATGTGGAGCAGTAGGCAACTTTGAACAAGCCCTATTTTGACAAATGAACATGACATCCAGGGGGAAAATAATTTGACAGGTGACAAATGCCGAGCAGTGATACAATCTGAGATGCAGACCACCTGAAATATGACTTACTCTATTAAAATCATTCAGGGAGGATATTGAATGGTTCTTTAAAGACCTCAAATATCTGATATGATATTTACTTTAATTTGATTAAGAGAAAATAAAGGACACATGTACACTCTATGGCTAAGATACTTGTTGAGATTACCCTTTTGTGTTTGTGTGAAAATAAGAATTTCTTTATAATTATCTTTAAATCAAATATTTGTGTAGTTAATCACATTTTGTGATCTATTTGCTGTACGTGTGTTTTCTGTTTTGATCATAATGTGGAACAAATTCAAATATGATTAATTAATTGCTTTGTAATTACAGTACTTTATTGTAATTGTACCCCATGTATTTGGTTTGAAAAGCCTTGTACATAACTATTGGATAAAATACATGTGTTTATATCCTAATTAGCTTTTATAAATTTCTCTCTACCATTTCTTCCTTTCCTAGAACCCAATGATTTACTGTTCATGAATTTATGCAACAGGGGAAGAGAAGCCAGTCGTGGAGGCCATAACTCATAGACTAAAAGTCGGCATTATTTACATTGTACACAATACAATCCTGATTCCTCATTTTGTTACAAGACTGCTGTATAAATCCTTAAGACATACATAGGACACAGTGCAGGGAAGCAACACAAGTATCACTTAGTACACAAATATTTTTTAAAGAGTCAATTGGCTTTGTGTGTGCTTTTTTGGTAGTTCCCTTCAATTAAAAACACTAATGTCAGCAAGTTGAACATAGAGTTGATTGTTCACAACATGAATTGCAATTCCTGTCAATTTTAAGTTCTGATGGCAGAAAGAAAGAGTTGTTTGGTAGACTGGTCAGAAACATTGACTGTATTTGGACAAACCCTCCGTGACGTCACCCATAGCTTTTCTCAAGAACGGGTTTGAAGACTGCGCTGGCTCTGGCCGTCGCCATCTTTGCAGTACCTAACTCTGCCTGTAACGCCCCTCTATCCACTATAATGGGGTAAATATATGGATAATATATTTTTCACTGATGAGTTATGAAAACATTCAACCCCCACGCAGTTGTCATGAACGGGAAGACTAGTTAGACAAAAATGTTTTTTTCTTTTTTTTTTTATTAGACTGTAAACATGTACATTTTGCTGTACATGTAGACATTTTATCATAGGTGTCTATAGGGAATAACTCAATTTTGCAGCCAGACTCAAGTGGCCATTTGAAGAACTGCAGGTTTTGGCACATGTTCCTGTTGGGTCAGAAACAATCACCATAGTTTAAGGACATGATAAAATGAGGTCCAGGTCAAGGAAGTTTCTTTTAAGTTTGAGCTGCATTTAATGTACATCAGGGTTGACTTTGGAACTGCAGGCATTATTTTGTTGGCATAATGGAAGATGGTTTTGTTTGGGGTTAATGGATAGTCTTAAGGTGTCTCTAGCCCAAATGTTATTTTTATTGGCTGATTTTGGCAGGAAGCCATTTATTTAATAAAAGCACATCTTAGTTTATGCATCGATGGGAATGCAAGGTTCTGGGGTTCGCTTATTCTCTAAATATTATTTAGCTCATTCAGCCACAGGCCAGAGCTAATGGAATCTGCTGATCTCTATTGTTCTAAATGACTTTGGGGAAGTTGTCAGAAACCCTCATTTTGTTAGAGATTCCATATTGCCAGAAGTGGAACATTAGCTTATTCACATTCGCACTATTTGATGGTTGTCAATAAAGTTAATAACAGCTTTTTTTTTTCATAGATCTATAAAATAATCTTTGAAGTTTCTTTCTTATTTCATTTGCAATCAAGCCTCTGTTTCCAGAGGCTATGAAGGAGCAGCATGGATGTGATATGTATTTCATATTGATTGGGTGGGTTCACTTAATTCAATTGCTGCATATCCTTACTTGGTGGGGCAGTGGAAATCGCTTGAGAATCAATAGGCGGAAGCCAGGAAGACAAAAATAATTGACTGTTTTCAAACTCCTGCAGGCAGGAGAATAACTAACCAAAGCAGCTCACAGTATAAGGTTTGAAAAACTGACTTACAGTTGATATGTAAAATGATTATTCTCAGGCATATATGTGGATGATATGGCAGTAAATGGTCAGTATAGGACCACCCAGTTATTTGGGGCTGTGATTTCAAAGCCACCAGACACGGTGTGGTGCGGCTATCTTCCTCAGAGCTGCTTCCTCGGGTGTCTCCAGGTTCACGTCCAATCTATTTGCTGTAATTGGCGTCATGTGTGCACCTTGGAGTCCTCTAATTCACGATTTTATTTCAGCTACCATGAGGGAGACCATCTGTCCTACTGCCTGGCTGCCCTCACCTCCCCCATCCTGGGGTGTCAGGTCTCCCCAGTCACACACACACACACACACACACACACGCACGCACGCATACACACACGCACACGCACAATAACGTGCGCACACACACAAATATACATTGCGCTCACCCACAACACACACATACAAACACCTTTGCATATACGCAAGACGACGCTCACACTCACATCAGTGCACACGCACGCACGCGCACACACAAACGCACACACACACACACACACACACACACAGAGCTCCGTTGCCTTTGTCAGTGATGCATTATAGCCTGGCCCAGACAGGCAGAGTGGCATCGGGGTAGCGCCGGGGTAGCGCCAGGGTAGCGCAGGACATGCTCGTGGCTTTATGAGGTGCTGGTGAGACTCTCCACCAGGCTGGAGGATCAGACAGAACACCTGCCCGGACAAAGAAAGTCATTTCCATAAAAGTGGCACAGATCTGTGTGTTGTTTTCCATTGATGTGCAAGGCTGCACCCTAAACGTTTACACACATGCACACCATTTGTGTTACTGCTGCATGGGCCCTGCTCTGCTGCGGTATGTTTTCCCAGCCATGCCCCCCTGGGATAGCAGACTCAAGCTGTTGTTTGCAGCCAATACGGCATAGTGTTTTCTCCTGAGGTGGCCACATTGTGCTTTACAGACTACATCTTTGTTCCAGACCTGTGCTGTCAGATATGGCTCGACCCTGGCACGCTGTCAGGACCCATGCTGCAGTACAGCATGCAGGTGCACGTCTTTTACTCGTACGTTATATGCGGCTGTTGTCCACGGCCCCTCAGCAGAACCTGGTGGTTACTGCAGCTTTACCTGTATCGGATTCCGTTATTTCAGTTACTGTAAACCAAATGTTCAGGAGATACTCTGCCATGATTATATTATTACAGTGTTATCCTACCTTTCATCCAACCTAAAAAATAGACAACATGCAACTAATAAAAAATGCAACGTCAATGTCAATGGCAGTCAAAAAATAATAAAAACACATAGACACCACAACAAACACAACAAGAACAGAAATGTCCCGCATTCCTACTCTAGCACGACATCTGCACTCTCTCTCATTGCATCTTTGTTTGCGGTTTTGCAGACTGCAGCCCCGTTGTCTTGGGTACGGCTGATTTAAATACCATCCCATCTCATTAACATGCACAGATAGAGCTGCGAGGGCCAATTACATTCATCTTGTCATGTGGCCGGCCTTCTGAGTCGTTAATATTTTATGGCAACACGCTCGCCCGGCCATAGCAGCGACTTGGTTGGAAAACACCCCTCTGAAAACAGCCTCTTCTGGGTCATAACAATGTAAGCATGAAAAAGGAGCGGAGAGGCGAGTGGATGAATAGTCTCACATGTCCACGCCGATTTTATGATAACTGATTATTACCGTGGAAATGCACATCTTCACAAACATCATTTATTTTCTTTCTTTTTTTTAACCTAAATATGTTTCTATATTTGGAAGAGGCAGAAATAGATAGCCATTGTAGATGGTGTTTGGATGTTGCCTACACATATCAAGTGAATGTATTAATACAAATTTTACTAAAATCATATAGCATCATTATTACACTGTACCACCAGCAGAAGAATTACGTTTCCTCTGAAGGATGACGGCTTTTCCTGCATCAGCCATTCTGAGTGTGGATCTGTGTCAACAGTTGGCACTACAGGTCCGCCCGGAGACATGAGCTTGGGCCAGCCAACATAGAGAGGTTTGCTCCAAGCACACATCTATCAACTTATAAAACCTTCATGTATTTCATTTTCAGTGCCTCTGTGTCATTTCCCAGAAACAAGCAGATGAAACGGCAGACATGACACACACTTGACTCCTGCTAGGTGATACAAGGTACACCTTCAAATGAATGGGTTAGGGTTCAGTGTTATCATTCATTTGGTTTCCTTAAAGTGTAGTACAACGCTGTTGTAGCAACACTTACTATACAAATATTTACATATACATACACAGATACCACGATACCACACACTACACCTTTAATCTTCTAAAGTTGTCAAACCAACCACACACACACACACACATGCACACACACACACTTGGTTGTTACTGTATGCTTGATAAATTGTGCTAAATCTAGCTAAATCTGAGGAGAATCTATAGCTTCTGTAATTCCCGTAATGACTTCTCTAATGAAAGTGGCCAGTCTTTAGAACACTGGCTGCGGACGCGGACTGCCACAGTGAAAGCTGGAGATGGCCGGAGGAGACAAGCTCCGCTCCATTCTGAGGGAAACGGCAATCTACACTGACATGCCTTCTAGCTCTGTGGCTATGTGCGCTATGATTGATGTGTGTTCCTGACAAATAGCTAGGGTGGCCATTTATATAGGGGGGGTGGGGGGGTGCTGCCTAGCAAACTGAGGGAAAGAGTCGCTTAGCAGAACAATTTCCTCACACAGCATGATTCTCTCACTTCATCTTGCCAGCAGAAATGATATTCAGAGGGAGCGCCTTGTTTTCAAACTTGCTGTATCTAATATTGTGTTGCAGACCTGCCTCTGATACAATCTGAACAGAGGGAAAGATCTATTTCTTTGTATAAATGATTTTCAATCATATGATGTGATTTGTTGAGGGAATTGCGAAGCATTGGCCCGATATTAGGTCTTTTACCTGTGTTTACAGTACTATGTCCGCATGGGTTTGTTTTGTCAACTTGTCATATTTAAAGCCATTTCATTTCATACTGGATGCTGGTAATGTTGTCAAAAAGGAAAAATCAACATGGAAATATTAGCACCTACAAAAACAATGTTAAAGAATGGTGAAAATGTATATGAAATTGGCTTGCATGGTGGTGGCAGATTAACATAATTTAATTGAATGATATGTCATGTTGAATATATTGACATTTATGTTATAATTATATTAGATGGTAAGATGCAGATTTGTTATGAATAATTGTTAATTAATTTAGCAAATTAATTCATACTACATTAAGCATGGCCACGAACATTCTCTACTACAACTGAGCAAGTGTCTCTCCTCATTTAATTTTCCAAATAGATGCATTATTTGGCAAGTATTAGCAAATATACAAATGCACAATGCCTGTCAAGCATCCACCTGATTAGTGACATTGACAATATTGATTAAAATGTTCGCAGCTGCAGACAATAAATGAAATAAAGAGTTATAGCAGTGCATGTTAATGTGAACATAATTCCTTTCTCTTATCTGTTATTTCATACCGGAGAAATTCTCGAGGCTCATTTCTCAATTTGCCCATGATTGCTGAGGATAGAACCGTGAATTCCATACTTTGCATAATAGCAACTGGGTTTCCCATCATGGACAGATATTGGGTTTAATAAAAGCATGGTGAAGACAGAGTGGTGCAGGATATAGACCACAAGTGAAGGAGCAGAGATTAGACAATTCACCAGAAAATGAAAAAAATTGAATTGTCAGTGGGAAATATCGTAATCATCATAAGCATTTGTTAAGCCACAATAACTATCTTTGTAGACATCGTACAGCTGTATAAGTGGGAGTTTTAAAACTTTTTTCTTCTCTTTGTGTAATCAAATGCGGCAAAAGAGCACTCTGATACTGTACAGGATCTTCTACACCTTTTTTATGCTGTAGTTGAGGTCTCATAAAAGCATTCATGCTCCATACCCATACAGTATAACAGTCAACATACAGCAAAACAAAATGTGATGTGAAGGTTTACATTTACAAACTGATATACTTCTTGGAAATGAATGTATGGAATATTTAAATGTATATTTGTAGCATTTACAAAGACTACAGTTTGGAGGTCTTGATGAGACCATTGAACCAAACAGCAGGTTGCTCCACAGCTGCTCCACAGAACTTCTTTTAATTGCCATAATTGAAAGGTGAACTGAGTATTGTTGTGTGTGGGCCATATGTTTCTTCAGTGCAGCAACTTTACTCCATTGCAAATCAAGTAAAGGTTGCTAATTACATAAATAGCTATTTAAAATCATATCTGACCAAAATCTCAGCAACATGCTAAAATGGATGCCAACATTTTATTTTATTTTATTTTATTTTATTTTATGTAAAGGAATAAATACAAATAAAAAAGAATGTTTCCACTCACAGAAATGCTTCAGCTATACATTCTTTGTGAAGGGTCAAAAATTTTATCATTTTTGGATATTTGTCAAGATACTTCCAATTTGACAAGGAGAGTGCACCATTACGGTATATTCATAATAACATAAACATAATGATATTATAAGCAAAGTGGGCCAAATTGTTATTCATAGTATATTCATTATAACCTGACATCATTAACTCTCAGCTCACCTTCCAGAAACCTCTGCAGCACAGACCCCTAGGTGGGAGAGAAAATACAATTCCCACCAACTCGCTCCTGCTATAGTCCCTCTCCCACTGTGCTGAGGAGATGGACTATTAAGAAGTGACTCCCAGGGAGGCTGGGCCTACTCCTCAAAATGGCCTCTGACAGCCATGTCGTGGGCCCAAGGACATCTCTCCTGCTTCGTCTGGCACAAAGATAAGTAAGTTTAACTTCTGTTCTGTGCTACAAACCATTGGTCCGGAATGGGAGGTACTGTAAAAATGGTTGTGCAAATATGTTACTGTACGCCACTTTCAGACTAAAATAAACTTGCAGTTTCAGTCAGGAATGTTTTTGCGTTTCACTCCCCCGCCCCCATCCCCCATGCCGATGCTCCAAAGGGTCCGTCAGCAACACATCTGCTTTCTAATTGCATGAGGATGTATTTAAAGAGAAACGGCACCCACCTTAAAGGCAGGGTCAGTCATTCTCAGAGAACGCCTGCTAACTTCGATCTCAAATCAAAACAATATCCCTGCGCCGCTCCACGCATCGTACTACAGCTTTGTTGATGTGAGCGGTGTTCGCCACAAGATTATTTTTTCAACACACACAGAAAATTGTTAGATAGCCAAATGCGAGGAGATATTTGGGTGAATTTGACCAAAATGTATTTTCTTACAAATAGCTTGCAAAAGCTGACTCAACCTTTAAAAGCTGAACATGCTCCCAAGACGGCAACGACATCAATGAACGTTGTACCTTATGTTTGGGTTTTTAACACCGCTCTGGCTGATTTGAATTACACATTCTGATTTGGTGGGAGTGAGGTAGTCCAATTTGTATGTTTTGAAGGTTGATTGAAATGTATTAGCATGGCGTTTATCAAATACTCTTTGAATTGAATTGACTTCTAGACTGAAAGTCACAGCAAAGTCACTGTAGTGCTTGCGAGATCAGGGTGCGTGAGTGTGTTTGTGTGTGTGTGTGTGTGTCAGTGTGCATGTGTGTGTGTGTGCGTGTGTCAGTGTGTGTGTGTGCATGCTTACATCCAGGGTTGCCGCAGATTGCATCAGCTGTGATGGAGGTACCGTCCAGCTCCCTGCCCCAGATGAGCATCGCTAATCAGGTCTCCGACCGGTCTTGGTCTGGGCTCCGGTGGTCTGGGCTCCGGTGGTCCGGACTCCGGTGGTCCGGGCTCCGGTGGTCTGGGCTCCGGTGGTCCGGGCTCCGGTGGTCCGGGCTCCGGTGGTCCGGACTCCGGTGGTCCGGGCTCCAGTGGCCCGGACTCCGGTGGTCCGGGCTCCGGTGGTCTGGGCTCCAGTGGCCCGGGCTCCGGTGGTCCGGGCTCCTGTGGTCTGGGCTCCAGTGGTCCAGGCTCCGGTGCAGCCGTAATCGAGTTGAGCTTCACTTCAACGTATCTGGCAGCCTCTGATCTGTCCCTGTGGTGTTGTGTACCCGTGGTGGTGTTGTGTACCCAGCCCTCCTGGTGGGACAAGGAGAAAGATTGGTGGTGGCTCACTGTGTGTGTGGACTGTCTGGTCTGAACACATTTGATGTTGTAGAGTTGGTATGCTGTACAACATGGCAACATGGCTGCTCCATTATGGAGAAAATCCTAATCACGATTATTTTGGTCAATATTTGAGGAGTTCAGATGCAAACACGTCCTTCTGACATATTTTGTTTATAAATTGACAATATTTAAATTGGTTATAAATTAATTAGTTATATAGAAACCTAATAAATAATGCTGTTTTAAATTGCTAATTGCTACTTTGTATCTCTAATTGACACAATTTAATTTAAAAAGTTGTTGCAGCTAGACAAAACAGTGAAACAAATCAACCGTGGTGAAAAAAACACATTTAACTGTGAAATTTTCCTTAATACCTTCATTAAACCAATGAGTTTAATTACGTAAACACGTAATGTGCAAAATAATAGATTCTTTGATCGTTAGGTGCTGAAATTGAAATTTCAAATAAAATGTTATTGATTGCATAGGCCTAGTAATCTTTTACTTTCAAAACATAGGGATAGACATCACATATTCTGTGTTATCATGTTTGGCTCAAGATTTATGATGCAAAATGCATAATTTAATTTTAGCAGAACCTAAAATGGTTGCCATGGCCACCACAAGGCAGGGCATTTGGGATGGCTCCATTTGTGAAACTGTTCAGGGCCCCAAAAAATGCTTTTATGAAAAACTTAAGATAATTGTCACATATCACCTGGATTTATTACGAGAAAGAGACAGGAATCCCATAATCTAATAAACCATCTGTCAATTTTCATCTCTCAAAAATATAATATATTACATATAAACATTTGGTCTACAATTCACATTATAAACACATTCTTTTATTCGATAAACTTCTATACAAAGTAAAAAAGTAAAAACACTGGTCTAATAATCTCCTCCCCTCTCCTCTCTTCTCCTCTCTTCTTCCCTCCCTTACCCTCTCCTCCTCCCGCCCTCCCCTCTTCCCTCCTTCCCCTCCCCAGCAAGGCTCTCGTTCTGGGCGAGAGGGGAAGAAGACTGTGTCCTTCAGCAGTAGTCTGATGGAGAGGAAGATTAGCAGTGCTGCTGACTGCATCCACGCCATGGTGGGCTATGGGGGGTTATGGGGGTCATGGGGGGCCATGGTGGGCTATGGGGGGTTATGGGGGGGTCATGGAGGGTTATGGTGGAATATGGGGGGTCATGGGGGGGTTATGGA
>JAODUH010000014.1:3231207-3246578 GCA_027564835.1 Typhlichthys subterraneus | reverse complement strand
GTCAGGAATGTTTTTGCGTTTCACTCCCCCGCCCCCAACCCCCCTGCACACACACACACACACACACACACACACACACACACACACACACACACACACTGTACACCAGATATTGTGCATTGATTGACTGTTAGGGGAATTTATTTAACTGCAAGGTACAGAAAAGCATGAACTGCTATTTTTGTTGCGGCCTCATGTTTTCTCATTCTCCAGTGGCTAGTTATATTGTTTTCAGTCAGGTTCAGTAGAACAAACTAAACTGGATGCATTGTTTCTTTTCATTCTCCAATATGTCCGGCTCACATGAGGACGACTGTTATAGCCACGCTTTAATTGCTCCATCTGTACCACAGCCTATTGGGACGTATGGTGCTTTCCCAAAAGCCGGCAGAGTAAACTAACTTTCACACAGAGTAGAGCAAAACTGCAAGTGCAGCAACACATTTACCATAGCTCATAACTGTATGTCAACGTATGAATCAATATCAGTCAATAATCTGAGTGTGAAATATGCCACTATTAGGGGGAAAATATGTGGAATAACTGTTATTTGGAATATTTAGATTCATTCAAAATATTAACATATAATGAGCATCTATACATTTAGAAACATCAGAATAATTACAGTGTATAGCCTATGTGTGTGCCTGCACAAGTCAATGTCAGTGAAACAGAGTCCTGCACTGGCTGTGCGTGCTGTAAAACATTCCACTGACTTTGTGATCCATGTGGAAGATGAAGCAGTGCAGAGTTTTCCCGAACCAGCTCAGAGGAGCCATGTTTATCTGAAAGCTTTCTCTGTCTCTGCCACATCATCCGGAATGTTCACCATAGCTTCTCTAACCCATTCCAGACCAATTAGGACTTGATGGTCTGTGTGAAGATTATTTAAACCTTGATGAAAGCCTTTCTACAATATGTTTCCAGGCTGCAAAGATTTAGTGCCAGAAAGTACAATATCAAAGTCTCATTTAGGGGCAACAAATCCTTTTTTTGTTTTATGCATGGCTAACAGTATTTGACCAATTTAAAGACCATAATGAAACTAAACTAAACTAAACTAAACTAAACTAAACTAAACTAAACTAAACCAACCCAGATATACATAATCACAATCTAATTTAGTTTAGTTTCCTTTACGTTTTGGTATCATTTGGTAGACAGATGCAGAGAGCCATTATATAGTATAATTGTGTAACTCTAAGTTTAAGCAAAATCAACTAGCCTAATTGTGAAAAAATTGTTAACTGTTTATATCCTTAGAAAATAGTTCAACAGAATTTAAATATATTTATTTCTGAATGAGAAATATGCTTATCAGCATAGTAGCCTATGCATAATGTAGCCCATAGGACAGCCAAACAGACAAATATCAATATTTATAATAACATTTATATGTGCACATATTGAACACTATTGTTGTAACTACTAAGAGATTCGCTGGAAAGAAACACTATTTATATGCTTATTTGTAAGCATAGTAGAACATAATATAAATATTAAAGCTAAGTTTCTTTTATAAAGGATATTTCCAATACATTTCTACCCGTTTTCTCCATTATCTAATTATGTGTTAGCAGTGTTACATTTTAAACTACAAAAATGGCTGCAGATCCCAGCCCACTCTCACTGGTGAATACAGTATAGTACTAAAACAGCACTCAATGCTGTCAATTATTTATTGGGCTATGAAAAGCTAAAGTATATGCATTATGTTACCTCATGGGAGAAATTAACAAATCTATTTTAAAGAAATTATAACAGCTTAGCTGCTTTAGTGTAAAGCAGTTAACGTTATTGCTTGCTTTAATTTAAAAAAACAGTATGAATACCAACATGAAAATACACTTTCAATCATTTTGCGGAGAAGCATTTCTGTAGTAAGAAGAACAAATGTGAAATGTCAGAGCACTTTAAGGTGTTTAGCTCTTTTCTACTCAGGTACCTCTTGCCTGTAGAAGGTGTTTCTTTTGAAACGGCACATCACAAATTAAATCACAAGTACAGTATAGACAAAAGAAAGGTCCGGAAAGGTATAAAGTACATGTATGTAGTGCTTACACAGTATACACCACAATTGTGGGTTACCACCAAATATTTCTTGGCTTTTACAGTAGAAGCCATCTTGTAAAATTGGAAAGTCAGATTACTCAATGTTAACTCTTTAGGGCTAACTGATAGCACACAAAAAAACAACCTTAAAAAATCTGGAATAAAGGAAAATAAGAGAATGTTCTGTGTGTGCTCTGATTGGCTGCCGATAAACACACCCTAAATTCTTAATAAAAGGAGGAGACATTTCCTCAAGGCTTTAGCCCTGTAAGTATGGCATGTCTCTCATGACCTTATTTAGCTTTCAAAACTCTTAAGCATCTGCATTAGCAGGGAGATTTATCACTTAGGCTTGTTCCACTTGAGAGGTGCTGTAATTCTTTCTGTTTGGGCTCTGTAATAAGAGTGCAGAGAACATACACTAATGTAGCCATCAAAAGAATTTCTATGTAATCTGCGCCAATCTGGATGTCTGACTTGGTGCAGATGAGAGTTTCAGACTAATGGCACTTGTAATTGAGAAAATAGGTCGCCTGGGATATGAGGTGTTTGCAGGTGGAGTTAATGGAGGATTACTTTGGTTAAGGACTAGTATGAATCACCAATATATGTTCTAAAATACTGTCAGCTCACGTACCTTTGCTCAAACACACTGGATTTATCGGTTTACACAACTGACAGACAGTTTGAGGTTGTGCCTCTGAAACCTCTGGTCTCTCCGTCCTAATAAAAGCTCTGTTCACATCAAGTTCTTGTGTAGGAAATTCGATTACTCTCTGTACATGGGTTTTATTAGGAATATGGTTTAGAGAGTTCAATGTTTATCAGGCCTTGTGTGTGCATGTTGTGGTTAATTAATATTTCCACAGGAAACCCTGTGTTTCCCAAAGACTCAACTCACACACACAAACACACACACACACATGCGCGCGCACACACATGCGCACACACACACACACACACACACACACACACACACACACAGACCTAATATTGAATGCAGCTGCATCTCCCAGAGGGACTGGGTAATTTGTCCAGCTCAGAAATAAGGGCCTCTCCATTTTTCTCAGCAGCATGATGAAAAACATGAAACCGTACTGCTAATGAAAAGAACACTCAGGATGTGTATTATTATTCCATCAGTTTCACCTAGAGAGCCCTGGCCCCGGTCCACACCAGAGGAAGGGCCACGGCTTTTCCATCCTCCCCTTTCAGAGGGTCTCGCGGTGGGCTGTCACTTGCACATTTCCTCTTCATTCATTCCACAGGAATTTGGCTGCCATTTCCTGAGAGGCAGAGAAGGTCTGACTGCTTCGTGCAGGGCCCGAGCTGGTATTTATCCAACCACATACTGGGCCTGATTCATGTGAAACAAGCACGCCCTGTAAACAGTCTCATTACTGAACCCCAACACTTCATTACTCAATGAGCTACAGATTCACCCCCCCCCCCCTCCCCCGCCCCGCTAGCCAGAGCGCGAGCCAATGCTGGTTTAAAAGTGTGGTTAGGACACGTTTGTCTCCATACTAGCCAGCAGATTCCGATGGATTTATCTCTGAGGTCATTTTTAGCATGCGGCCACAATAATGCAGGGAGCCATTGTTGCGTAATCAGAATACACATGCAGACAGAGGGGTGCGCCTGCATGGTGCGATGCAATCGCCAGAAAGAAGGATGCAGCATTGTTGCTTGTTCATACGTAAAGGTAGACTCCTTGATTTGTGGCTGAAGCTGTTGTTGCCGTTAGACCCGCACCGAGCACTGAGTTGGATGTGCTATTCTGTTGCTCTTATTGAGTGTGCATGACCCACACCGATCTCTACCTCTTCCCACACAAACATTTGCTGTTTAACACAGTTGTTCTTCAGACATTGCGCTGGGGGCGTAGATGTGTGTTTATGGGTACACTAAAACACAATCCATGAGTCTCTGGGCTAGCACAGGTGTGAGAAAACTACGGCAAACTACTGCAGACAAAACCTATAAACCTTACGTGAGCTTCCAGGGGTATAATAGAGTACTGTTAGTGCTTTATTCAGACTACAAACACATACCAGTACCATTGAAGAAATGCACCCCTGAGGCAAATGCTAACCTCACATCTTCAGTCGACATTAGCAAGCACAGTCAAGATGACAATTTGCAATACAGCAAATCAACATAATGATATCTCATACATAATTTGATTTAATAGTGAGGAAAACCGACATATTCATTCCCTACTAACAGCATTACCTTAATCATGGTGGCAATCACAAATTATTAGCTAATATCCTCTGTCATTTAATCTCTCACGGTCGCACAACAGGAATCTAAGAGGGAATCATTGCCTCTCTAAGTCCATTTGTCACATCTCTCAAACTCACAGCTTTCCTCGCTGTGTCTTACCTGTAATTTGTAATGTTAAATAAAGGGCAATTCATTTCCTGCAGGGCTGAGCAGGACCTAATACTGAATCATCCACATTCAGATTCATTACTCTCCCAGTTTGTCTGCCCATGACATAAACAGCAGAGTGTTTTCTTTTTAAAATACCTGCCTAAATCATTCAACAAATAATACCTATTAATCATGGGAAATCTACAAAAATATATTACTGTAATGTGGACAAGATATTCTTAATTGTATTGTATACATGTGCTTACTAACTGCAATATAGCCACTCTGAGTTTATTGTGAGTATATAAAGATTTACACCAATAATACATCCAAATACAGTTCGTTTTCAGCACTTAATGAGATATATTACAGTAAACCATCCTATTGTAATCACTATGCAATAGTAATTGGAACAGTAACAGCAGAGGTTTACAGAATCTCAGCTAAGCGTCTTTGAGGAATGAATGTTCAGCAGAATCTGGCCACAGTGCAGGGAGTCTGTTGCTGTCTGTTTGTATCCACCTGAGCCAAACAAATGACTGTGTCAGCCTATCTCCGTTCATATAAGCCTCCAGTCCAGAAGGCTCCATTTTTCAGCTGGATACTGGCAAACGCCTTTACATAGGGAGCTGTGTGACCTTGATGGCTCCAGAAGCCAGAAATTGATTGTGAAAATATAGATAGACTAATAAAAACATTATATTGCTTATGATAAAAAAAAATAAAAAAAAACACATATAGGCACATTTTCTTCCATGAACAGTATGTCTGCTGTAAAGGGTTACAGAAATGGCAAAGGACAGAATTACTGTAATGCAAACGTGAATGCTGTCAGTGCATGGGACTGGAAGAAAGCATCTTCAAGTGCTCTCGTTTTCATGGTTGTGTAACTCACAAAGACACTGGCTGTCAACATGGCTGTGGGGCAGAGTTCTGAAATGCTTCACAGCCTGCCGCGACATTGTGACCTGTGCCGAGTCAAGCCACAGCGTTGTCTCTGTTACTGTACCTTACACACGGTTATGACAGTGTGTTGTATGAGCATGACCCTGAACGATTTTTGAAAATGTTCCTGCATGTTCAGCTCCTACTTGTGGCCAAGGTCAGAGAGTTCTCTTCTGTCCTGTGTTTGCAGGGTTTTTGTTTTTAGTAAGCCAAATTAGGGAGACCTCCACATGATAGGAAAGAGAACACCAAGCTACTGTATATGTTTGGCCCTATACAATGAAATTGGTTGCTATACAATTAAAGTGAAGGAAAGTATAGACTACTGATTTGTTGTCAATTGTGTCAATTGTGTAACTTTGATGCAATTCGATTAAATTAAAATCAGTTCAATTCAGTTCACTTCAATTGTATTGTCCATCGACCATAGTATAGCCTACACTAAATCAAATGTTGCTTCTCAGCGACCATGCATTTAGACAAGAGAAGGTTGACAGAAAAGTCAAACACACTGAACATACTGTATGAACCATTCATTCATTAAGAATTTACACATATACAACAAGCACAATGAGAACAACCGTGAGATTTGTGGTATTGCCAAAAAAATATATATCAGTAAAGGATTATTATCTGTTTACATGTTCCAAAAAGACAGAAACACAGAGTAATAATGAAACACTACACATAGCCTAAATATTTTGATATCCATAAAGTGCACCAGAAATAACTATATTACCTACAGTAGTATGTAGCTGTATGTCAATGAATGTCTTGAAAGACGTCCTGAAATAAAATGTATTATTTATTATATTTTCTTAGGTATTTCCCCTACCAGCAGGGGGAGCAGTTTATAAACCTGACAACTTTCATTGTCATGTCCTTGGCCATGTTAATGACTTCCAGTCTTGAAATCACATACAGCCCATAACCAGCCAAATATGCCTCAGTAAAATACTTAGACAATAAAGGGTTACGTTAGTACAAATTGTGTACAAGAAATATGTTTAGCCAGTGTATATTTTCAAAAGCGTAGAGTTACATTACTACGTATTAAAGTGTTAATAGTGAATACGGAGAAATTAAACATCCTTTTGGCATCTTTGCTAAACAGTAAAGCTTACAATTTTAAGTAGGGTGACAATGCCATGATGTTTGTAGAAATATATCTTCCTAAATGAACCCAGAACTGCTGTGTTATGGGTGATTTACAGTATAAATATCTTATACTTTAAAAAAATATGTACATCTCACTGTACATTTTTGACAGTAATATTGAAATTTCTTAGTAGAATAAAATAATAATTCTGTCAATATTGACGTTAAATAATGACTTCAAATACTGTAAAGTGCCAACAATGATGGAGATGGTCGCTCCATCTTGCCACAAGGTGGTGCTACAAGAGGAGGTAGAGCTTAAGGGTTGGTATTGTCTCATTGCATTAGCTGTATTAATTTGAATGAATGCTGTGTGCTACTGTGGTATGTCCCTTAATGCCCCATTATGATGCCTGTTTGAAACCACATAGCCCAGCCATTTATTCTTTAGCACCGTCTTAAAACTGCCATTGATCCAGCGCTCATAGGATGTCCCTCTCAGAGCCTTGCATATGATCCCCACAGTGAGAACAAAGGCAAAATGAGCAGGCTGCTCTGGATACTTGTTGTGTTGTGACAAACAGCAGCCTTTACGGCCAATAAAACAACAGGATACGCAAGCCACAAGACGAGTCCAGTGAAAATGGGTTGGAAGGATCGCGCTGAACAATGAAAAAGGGCGGTTTCCAGGTTCTATGGTGTAGGACGCTGCTCCCACCCTCTGACACCAGCTCCTTCCTTCCTACTATACTGTACGCTGGAGCCAACATGAACCACGGCTGTAAGAAATGAGAACAATGAAGGAACGGGCTTGTGTACAGTTAGGAGCACAGTAACACATTTCTTGAGGTGTGTTAATGCTTTATAATGCTAGATGTACCTCTGTGAACTATCACGAATATACCTTAGCCACGAATACCAATTCAGCCTTCATAAAACAATGTGAGCCTATATATATATATATATAAAACTTATTTTGAATGAGAAAGGTCTGCGGTCATGCATATGTAACCATGAAGTATATGTATATACTGTACGTGTGCTCAATTGAAGAAAATAACACAAAACATTGAATGGAAATGTTAAATGGTGAATAATTTACTTAAAAGGTTATCTAAAAAAATCAATTTTCTTCTCTCTTTTAAAACATTGTGGCATATTTGGTCCTGTTTTTCTAGTGGTCAATGACAAAGCTAACCAAAGTTGACCATGGCCATGGAGCTCTCTTCAAGGTACACACCGTGTGACAGGTAATGCAGGAACCGGCTCGTGACATTGCCTTAACAGCTAGAACTGTGGTCATCCATCAGTGTTGGGTTTGATATTAGGGCCGACTCCCTGGTGGGCCATTGACACAGATGACAAACCTGTCTGAGGGAGTTATTGAGCTGCCAATCCTTTCAGCACTAACCCACTTACTCAACCAACATTCACCCAATCACAGGCCAAATACTTAATTGAACAACCCATTTACACTTAGGTCTATACATTTCCTCATAGCACTTCAAATACTGTCATTAAAGTAAAAATCTTCTGATCCAAAGCTGATTTATAAGAATTTAACCTGACTGAATCTTCCTGCTGCATGAGCTGTTGCAGTCATTGTCAATCTACTCCTCTTTGGTGAATCGTATGCGTAAATACAGAGAACAATGCACAGCCAGACAGCACAGGCATTTACAACTCCAACTATATGACTGCAATAAAAGGCATGGCAAATGAGCCTTTTTGGGAGCCCTGAGCCAGCTGTTGAATTAGTGGCATGTGAGCCTTAATGAAGGCTTGGAGTTCCCAGTGTGTCCAGGGAAAGGAGAGGGAATAAACACAACATAAACAAGTCCTAAAACTCTAAAACCTGCCAATCTCATTTGCTGGCAACCAATGAGAAGAGATCTTTAAGGAATCTCAGGTTCAAAGGCTATGAGTGAATGGAAATAGGTTGCTTGTTAATGGCATTTTCTGCGTGCGAGGTGTCGCTTCACCAAGGGCCACTGTGTTTTCAAGGTGAGATTATCCTCAGTGGTAGGAGATTTCCTGGATTGGGAGCCTCTCTGGTTTACAACTTCCTTCTTGTGGCGACAATCCCAACGAAATATGTGTCAGGTTGTTGAACAAGAGTGACGACGTCCTACAAAACTGGAAAAAGCTGTATTCCCAGGAGAGTTGCAGTGAACTTACTCTGTTAATACATAAATGAAAGCAAAGCGTGCTCTGTGGTTTTCCTCTCAGCACTGCTATATGTTTCTCTGTGTGAATATTTCCACTCACAGCACAGCGCGATCATCTTACCCTCTAAGCCATGTAGGCTATTATGGTTGGCTTTCCTTAACAGCACTATGTGCCATACGCTGCTGCGTTTTCCTGCTGCATTGTCGAGCAGTCTACTCCTCTGTTGAGATATCTTATCAGCTCCCGCTTCTGGAGGCTTTGAATGTAAATGCTCTTGTTCGCTTGTGCGGCGTTTCGTCAATGTGCTGTAAATCAGGGCCTTGCTGAAAGTTGCAATAGCTTAACACTTTATTAACTCTCATTTGGAGCTGCTGATGATAGCGCTCTGATGACAACAGGAAGCAGCGCATGAGGCCACAATGTAACATTCATTCTCTATTGAAATGCTGCTGTTTCACCCTCTCTTGCCATCTCCCCAAATTGGCAGGACCAATTGAATTGGAGAAGGAAACAGCTGCCTAGACCTTAGCATTGCATGTACCTTATGAATGGAGGCCTCTGAGTTTATATTCTTGAGTTTATCTTGTAATACACTAAGGCTAAAGCCTGATTAGCTGTGGACATGAGCACTCATAACCCAGATAATAAAAGGAAGTTATTGTTCTTGAGAGCTCATAACAAGACAAGACAACTTAAGCAAAGGTTAAGAGACACTTTTGGCTGCACAGAGGTCGATTCACTTGAAGCAACATTGCCTTCCTATTGGACACAACATTTGTTTTGGTGGCCCCGTGCCGGTGAACATGCCAAATGTGTTTCAAGGTTGGCTGAGTGTTTTGTTTACATATGTATGCATAAGCAGGTTAGCATGCTGGTTAAACTGCCATACACTCCTGCAGTACATACAGTATAACATGTTCTTGTTAAATGAGAATTGACTCATTTGTTTGATTTGTATGTTTGGAAATGAAAAAAACATCTGAGAAATATATTCTTAAAATAAATTGCACTAATGAACTGTGGAAAAACTGAAAACTGAATTATGTATATATATATATACAGTATATGTTCTAAAAAACAAACATCTATCTAGCATACAACAGAAAATAGCTTACTTCAATATACTTTATGTTAGGGGCCTGGAGCAAGATTAAAGTCAGAATTAATGATGGACATCAGCCTTACATGCTTGGTCTATATGCCCCCCTGCAATCCCCTAGTGGGGTGTGAAGTGACCAATGCAGTGCTAGAGAAACGATGCAGAGCAGAGAGCCATGCCTGCCAAGTCAGCCAGGTCATGGCACCACTTCACAGTCAGAAACAGCAAATGGCTCACTGTCTGTCTGTCTGTCTGTCTGTCTGTCTGTGTGACTGTCTGTCGGCCATGGTCAGTACAGAGACAAAAGGGCTGTTTCACTGTCTATTTTTGTTTTGTTAGGAGAGACTATAAAGACAGATAATACAACTGGTTTTTAATCAAACAAATTAATTGTTTGTGAAGTGAAATTATATAATTTCTACATACATATTTACGTTTTATGTCTCTTTTATCTTTCTAATTTTACCTGGATGCAGTATTAAATGTATACACTCGTAATCCAGGGGTCATTTTGAACAATGTGTACTTACACAGTCAATCCCCTATAGAGTTATTCTCTCACGTCATTCTTCAGCGTCACTGTGTGTGTGTGTGTGTAAGGCCTGTCCTTCTTCAGCATCACTGTGTGCGTGTGTGTGTGTAAGGCCGAGCTTGAAAGAGCGCAGACACGCTGCCAGCATTTGAGTAGCCTTGTAAATATAAAAGTCTGCTTGTAAAGTTTCATTAAGTGCTAAAATCTCTAGTAACTCGTTTCTTTTACTGTCAATCCCCTGAATATTACAGAGCTGTTGATGTAATATCTGTGTAGATTGATAAATAATTTAATAACAGTAGTTTTACAGTAAGCTATGGTTCATTTTGCACTGTTTAGTGCCTGTTTGGTTGAGGTGGAACAGCTATTTAAATAGCAAAGGCTTGTGGTTATGAGTCAACACTACAATAAAGCCACGTTGGAATAATAATATATAATCAAATAAATGTATATGCACTACCAGTAAAGTGTGGAGTTTTTATTACATAAAAAATTATTAAATCACGTTTGAAAAAGACCTCTGAAAAGCATCTTGTGTGCCTTTAAGGTCCTGACCTCCTTTGACAACCAGTGGGTTGATTCCAAGCGCTGTGTAGTTCTGAAATGATGCACTGCCACTAGAGGGCAAAGCAGCTCCAAAAATCTCTCATGACTCACTTGTCAAATATTGACTGCTAAGGCAGAGGCTGAACATTTAAGATAATTAAGAGTGTTATTCACACAATATCACAACACAGTGAATAACAACAAGCTGTTGCGTTTATACTGTAAGACCTTTTCATCACGATAAGCCTATCATTATTGATTTTCGATAAGGAACAACCTCTTCTATCTTGAAATGATCTATGATAGCCTGTTTGTAATAGATAGTGCATCCAACGCGACTGGGACATTGCGCCCTCTTGCTTTTCTCCGGGACCCTTATCTCTGTTGCAATCATAATACAGCTGAAGTGGGATATAAATAAGACAACGTATATCCTTAATAAAAACAGCAGGCGCTGAGATGAGTTGTATGAAGTGCTTCCTGTCTGGGCGGGATGTTGGCATGGATGTGATGTGGAGCGGATGCCCTGGTCTGCATCTGCTGCTCTGTGTTGGCGCTGATTTCCCCTCTCTCTCTCTCTCTCTCTCTCCCCCCCTCTCTGTCTCTCTTGCTCTCTCCCCCCCTCTCTGTCTCTCTTGCTCTCTCCCCCCCTCTCTGTCTCTCTTGCTCTCTCTCACCCTCTCTCTCTCTATCTCTCCCCTTCTCTCTCTATCTCTCCCCTTCTCTCTCTCACCCTCTCTCTTTCTATCTCTCCCCTTCTCTCTCTCTCCCTCCCCTTCTCTGTCTCTCCCTCTCTCCCTCTCTCCCTCTCTCTCTCTCTCTCTCTCTCTCTCTCACCCTCTCTATCTCTCCCTTTCTCTCTCCCTCTCTCTCTCTCTCCATCTCCCTCTCCCTCTCTCTGCCATGCAGGGCTCCAGAGAGAAGCCCCTCCGCTCTGCCCCTCTGAGCCAGGGCCTCAGGCCCCGTAGCCACCTGGGCTATGGGGGAGAAGGAATGCGCTGACTTAATGATGCACCGTAAATCAGTGGAGCCACACAGAGATCTCAGCGCCGCCATTGGACAGCACGGCGGCGAAGGGAAGCCCGGCCCACTTCTAAACCCCCCACAGCATGCGTACAAAAAGGCATGCGAAATCATGGCATGTGGCCTCACTCAGTATGCACCGCATATACGGATATATGGCCTCTGCAGCAATGTGCCATAGCTCCCATCGCCCTCTGCAGAGGCAGAGGAGAGTCTGAGCGAGACAAGACAGACTGCAAGATGGGCTGAGATTAAACGCGGAGGAGTTCTATATCCCCTTAAGGCTGATTGGAAACTAGTTGCGGGGGCATGGAGTGGCTAAGAACCGAGACAGACGACTCTAAGTGATTGCAGCTGCCATCGAGGCCTTGAAGTTGGCTGCAATAACATCCAGCCAACTCAGATGACAAGGTGTGGGAAAGTCTGTTGTAAGCCCTCTGCAGGTGCCAATTTATACGCGTGACTCTCAAAAACACACACCACAACAAATACACTCAAAAACACACACAACAAATACTCAAAAACACACACAACAAATACACTCAAAAACACACACCACAACAAATACACTCAAAAACACACACACACAACAAATACACAGTGTAGGTCTCCTCCATCCTTTTTTGTTCATTTTGTTGACTCATTCTTTGCGTGAACTGGTTGAGGTCATATGGAGCCTGGAGATTCTAATCCCGACTATATTACATCATGGGTCACAGGAGGCCGAACTCTAAACATCGGTGGTTTATGGCGTATGGAGGCTGGGCAGAGTTGTATTATACAATTTCACACCAAGGGTATAATTTATTTTCTATGTTTGAATTGTGGTCCCCACTGTAGGCTAAGTGCTAGCTGCTTACATTTCAAATAGCATGCTAGGTCACTTGTGTGCCTTTGCCTTTACACGTTTAACATTTTCCTTACAGTTACCCTATTCAAGATTTGTTGCATCTTACTGTCGTAATATTTGAAAGGCTCAGACCACAATTGCTTTCAAACAACACAATAAAAACATTTCCGTAATTAACCAGACTGAGAGCCATTTCTGTCCTGTTCTCACTTCTGACCGCACGTTTCTCCGCTCTAGCGCTACGCTGGCTCCCTCAGTATGGCGGAGGTGTGTGTGTGTGTGCGTGTGTGGCGGAGGATGCTTCATTTGTCTCCGCAGGACTAAGTTCTCCATGCAGTGCGGGACAGGACTAATGACAGTAATGTTAATGATGTTGACACTCCCACTAGCGCTCTGCAGCGTACAGTAATGAGGGGAAGTAAATAGCAGGTAGCCTGCAACAGAGCAGAGCCGCTTCCGCATGCCTCACAACTAATGATGCCTTTCACACCCCCCTGAACATACTTTGTAAAGATGACGGTGCACAGTTTAGAAGCTAAAGCCGGCCTTCCTTACACTTTCACTCCACCTGTCAAGCAAGTGCACCTCTGTAAGGACATGCCATCGGTAAGGCCTACATCTGCACTACAGAGACAATACATGAACAGCATGCTTGTTCTTGTCTGTTTGCAATGTATTACTCCACATTAGGCTTTGTACAGTAACTGACTGCACTGTTATTGTATGATTTTCAGTTTGTTTACATTTGAGCTTGTTTGAGTCACATAATATTTCATGTCAATAGAGATATTGCTTTTACCTCAGATTCATTCTTATACTTAACACAGAATGTCAGTTGTCTAGCTTTTTAAAGCATATTTTGATACCAACAAGGGGTGAGAACCATAAGGTGTAAATCCTTTGGTAACACCCGCTGTGTTCCTCTCCTAGAGGAGGCTGTGCATATCCGTGACCCTGCTCTGAACTCCAGAGTGAAAATATCTTTCACCTCAGGAGCGTCTGTACCCTTTACAGTGTGTGGAGACGGATGTGCGCGGCAGAACACTTGAGTAATGGTGTCAAGCCTTCGCCACGCTGCCAGACACTATCATCAGCTGCGCGGTGAAAGCGTCGCTGTGCCTGATCTGATACCTAAACAAACCGACGTGGCACGCAGTGCCTCTGGTCCTACACAAGAACATTTACATATTGCAGCCAGCAGGGAACGCGGAATGTGCCACAGCCATCCCAGTATGAAATGGCTTCTCGAAGTGATCTCTTGTGTTTCAGTGGAGGGTTTCCAGTCAAGGCTGAGGCAGATGTTCTGCCTAGCAGCATGTGAGACCCGCATGTGTTGAGAATCCACTGCCATTCTCCCTTTGTCCGTGCATGCATGAAGCTGTGAAGCAGGGCCAAAGCCCATGAATCTCTTGTGCAGGTTGTGGAAGCTCAGGTCCCGGAAACAACCCCGTGACATTCACTCTATAAGTAGACAGTATTGATCACTGTCTGAGAGAACAAGGGGCACGTTTATTTTTGGTGTGCATATTTAGAATTGGGGGGGGGGAATAATATCACATTAGAGTACAGTAATACTGACAAGCTATATAAAACATTTACCGTAATCTCCAAGATTGAATGAATAATCAAAAGCTTTTTGAATAAAGTTGCAATGCCCTGAATTGTTTTACAACTATTGAAAAATTAAGCCTGACGTCCAGGAAGCTAAGGGCAAAGTAACATTTACAACTAAATTAACCTTATTTTTAAACCTTGGGAGCAGAGATTTGTTTGTTTTGGCTTGTGAATATGTCTGTGTGTGTGTGTGTGTGTGTGTGTGTGTGTGTGTATGTGTGTGAGTGTACAGATGTTTTTGTCTGTTTCTGTGTGCGTATGCGTGCATGTGCGTGTGTTTATACTGTATGTGTGTGTGTGAGTGTACGTGTGTTTTTGTGTGTGTGCGTTTGCGTGTGCATGTGCGTGTATGTGCTTGTGTGTTTGCATGTGTGTGTGTGCGCGTGTGTGTGCATGTGTGCGTGTGTGTGCTTGTGTGTGTGTGTGTGTGACAGATAGATTGACAGACAGACGGACAGACATAGACATTGTGTAGGCAGAGGAGGAGTCTCCATCATCACAGTGTCTGCGGTGGGCCTGCGACTCTCTGACCCTCCAGTGAACTTCCAAGGGGGTTGGACAGGCCATCCTAGAGGTCAAAGGTCAATGTTCATGCTCACCACAAACAATGCACTGCACAGAGGGACGACAGACACCACAGGCCTCTCATGTGAGGTTGAATCTTACCAGGTTACCTTCAATGCAAGCTTGAATCAGATTTTTTTTCCTATGCAGTTAGTTAGTTAGTTAGTTAGTTAGTTAGTTAGGCAGTTAGTTATATACAACATTCATTACATCATTCTTCTTTTGTCAGGTCTTAATTGATACTTTGCACAATATGTTTATTATTTTGAAAACAACCACAGGTTAGTTTAATCTGTTTTAACCAGTGGTTTGGTTGTGACTTTAAAAATGTACATTAATTACAGCATTTACAATTGCATTCCTTTTTCATTATCTTAAAAATACATAATGATTTTCCAATTATGTTTATAGTTGTTTACGCTGTAGACCAGGGGTGCCCAACCCTGGTCCTGGAGGGCCCCTATCCTGCATGTTTTAGATGTCTCCCTGCTCCAACACAC
>JAODUH010000014.1:3188480-3226530 GCA_027564835.1 Typhlichthys subterraneus | reverse complement strand
AGAGCGAGAGAGAGAGAGAGAGAGAGAGAGAGAGAGAGAGAGAGAGAGAGAGAGAGAGAGAGAGAGAGAGAATATTATTCTTCCTCGTATATGATGAAGACGGAGAGCAAGTAAATCTGGGCCAATCCAATATCTAATTTCTCCACATGCAACAGTGGTTCTGCTGTTCGACATGTCGTGACAGCCTCGCTGCAAGTGGCAGGTTACAGGCCAAAACAACTGCACACAGTGAGTAGTGTACAGTACTGTAGCCTATATACTGTAACCCTGATATTAAACACACTCTGAATCAGCTTTATAGTCTCGGAGGAGGCGCTTGTAATGAGCTCTGAAGTGTAAGAGTTGATAAATATCGGTTCTATCCCCCCATTGTGAGGGAGCTGTGTTAGTGGTGAACTCTCTCTTTTATCCTCTTCCATTGCCTGCGGCTTTCTCAAGCGTCAACATTCTTCCACTTATCTTTATAGCCATTAACGCTGTCAGCTCCCCTGCATTCCTGTTTAGCCTCAATGTGAAACCCTCGCTGAAATGCCATGAATATCGCTTGTCATGGGTAGGCCTGCTGCTAAGAGGTGTGCTATTGAGGTATAAACAGTGCAGAACGTGTTGGGAGAGATGAAACCTTGCCTTCTTGAACGCATCTGTAGATGTAGGCAAAGGCCACTGTTACTAGCTAGCCACAGGGCTAGTGTAGCAGCTCACTGTCTCAGTGTCTGTGTGTGCATTCTGATAATACGTGAGATAGCTGCTGACCTCTTACTCTCTGCCAGGTACTGTTGTTATCACCTGCCTTAAGTTACATTGTAAGGAGAAAACAAAATAGCTATTTATGTAATGCATCATGTATCATCATGCATCATGTAATGTTTTCAGAAGAGTGTTATGGATTTACCACCATCAAGGAGATGTACTAATTTGTACTTAAATCGCTAATTTACTGTATTTGTACAAACACCCGCAAACTAAATGTGGTTATACAATACATTGTAACATCTGTTTTTTATATGTCTGTTCCATTAAAACTAATACAGCACTAGAAACAAAGGTATACCTGTCTGAAACATGCAACCATGAAGCTACAATAACATGATGTAAGACGACGTTATTGCATTATGAATCTTGCAGACCATTGTAGAACATTGCAAGCTTGTGCTATGCAGTACCAATGACTACCTTTAGAGGGAGTGTGGCATCATATCTGTTTGTCAGCAGCGAGCACATTCATTGTAGACCGCACACTGACTGATACAAAGAGGATTCCTGTCATTAGATGGCAATTACATGTTTTAGCCATAATTCCCGCGAAAAGTAAATGTGAGAAAATAAACAAACAAACAAATATACAAAAGATAACTTTTTCATAGTGATGTAAGGCACATATTACAAAACATATAAGACTGAGCATATTGACTATTCACTAAACACTGACACCTATGGCAGCTCCTATTGACAAGCTAATCTGTTGGTGTAATAGAACTTGAACAAGACAACAGAGGATTTGACTAATCCCCTATTTAGGGCTCTCTAATTCCCTCCAAAAGCCATGTGTACACACCAGGTTAAGTACTTGTACTGTAAGAATGCCAGAGGTCACAGGGATTAACCCTAACAGTAATCTATCTAGTGTTGACTATAACAAGAAGCTTGAGCCTGTTATACATGGAAATAATAGATGCAATAAATCTAATCACATCTAACTTCTAGAATTACACATATTTATTTGTTTTGGAAAAATATGAGAAATTAAAATGTTGATATTTAAATGATCAAATGTGTGTTTCTCTCTATTAATCCACCATCATGAGCCAATATTTCCCCACTAAAAAATCCCTGTGCAATCTTTAAACACCTCTGCAGTCCCTGGTGGGTGTAAAATCTACATGCCCCATATGCTGTCCGGTTATTTGTCAAGATAGACTGATTAGGTGGAAATGGGGTCCATGTAAGCAATGGTGAGTGCAAATCGGCCCCAGATCTTCCCGCAAGACGCATGCATTGCTTCGGCCTGCCGCACTCTACATGGAGCGTTGAGATATGCAATATTAAGTAGGAGGCCATAAAACCTAGACCCATGTGGTTAACTACAAGTAATTGAGAACAGCCAAATATGTATTCAAGTTTTCAATGAGAGCCAGTTGAAAGTGTAATGATGTTAAAGTGCTGTCAAGGGAACCCCTGCCTGATGTTTTATTGGCTGTTTATTTTATTGAAGGACTAGCCATGAATCTAGGTAGCCTTCACGTGATGTTGCAACACTGTTTTTGATCCCCTCTAACTGCATGAGAGGTTTTATTAGCCAAACGTTTGTTCCTGCATACTAAAGCACTGAGGACCGTCTCTTCAGTTCAGTGGTGAACATTGGCTCAGACCCAAGCCTGAGTCTCCTCCACATATTAGCGTACGTAGTGCGTTACAGGAGTTGGTAGGACCCAATCTCTGAACAGGCAGACAGAACCTTACAGCGTACGCCTTGTCTTTTATGAGGTTACACTAACATTGTAAATGGACTGCATTTATATGGTGTTTTTCTAACCTTCCAGCCACTCAAAGCACTGTACAGGATTGCCTCACATTCACCCATTCACACACACATTCATACACCATTGGCAATTGCTGCCATGGAAGGAACTACCAACCACCGGGAGCAGTCAGGGTTCAAGGACACCTCGGCACTTGGTGAGGAGTTAGCCGCGATCAAACCAGCGACTTTTGGATCACCTGTCGCCCTGCTCTACTCACTGAACCACTGTCACCCCACATAACACTTACTGCCGAAAACATAAGATTCTATTTTGGGCTGCAGTCGGTGAATATAGTGGATATTTCTATGTATTTATTTATTTCACTGTGGAAGACTAAAGAAAATATCTAATTTTAGTGTGCTTTACTGTTGGTTGTAATGAATTCATATTGAATATCTGTCCTGAAGACTGCATTAGAGTTGAAAAGAACCAGGGTTAGTATCATGGCCAACATAAATTTAGGCTTGCATGGAGGACTGTATTATTATTTACGAGCGTTTCAAAGCCTCGGGGATAAAATAATCATTTTTCCCACTGTGCCGAGTGTCTCAAACGGGAGGTTGGGCAATTCCTGTTTCATTTTCTCAGCTCACTAACTATTATCTACGCTGCAATATATGACTATGCTAGCAATATTTGGTCCACTGGACTCAATCCATTAGAATAGGGATTTGCATGATACGCTGTTTTCATTGGACGAATGAGAACTACATAATTATCCAATCTCTGTGAAAGACTGCATGCTGGAAGTAAATATAATGCTTTCCACATGGCTGCACATCCGGAGAGAGGAACAAGGTACCCTCTCTGTGTGTTTTGCATGGCCCTGACCATGCAATTACCAGTGTGGTTGCTAGTGTCTGTATTACTGACCTCACTGTAGCTATTGGCTGGGAGTGTTGTACAAATTAGGCATGCATCAGGTGTGCGTGTTGGCACCTGCGGCCCTTGGCATCAAGCACACAACATGTAATCAGTACAATACATTTATAGCAGTGTTGACAGGTATATGACGGATAAGACTGATATACAGATCAGCTCAATGAGGTCACCAAGACATGCTATATAGTGCTGCGTTAGGCTCATCTGATCTCATTAGGCAGGTTGATGACATCACATGACAGCGGAGAAGACCGTGTGACCGACTCGGGGTCGTTTGCTAGCCAAGTCACGTCAATAACGCTCAAGAACTAGAACAGAACCAACACGGCCTCTCTATAATAAAACAGCTTCTCTAATTCCATGGTGTGAGGGGTCTATCTATCTATTGGTTTTCAAAACAGAAATAAACCCCCCCTTGGAAATATCTTGGACGTTCATCCACGGAGTCTGCTCTCACGGAGGATAAACTATTTAGTTTCTGAACAGGTCTACGCTCTTCAGGGAGAATCTTTGTTGGAGGGGGGAAACGATTTTTAGGTATGGCTATCACATTTCTGGGCTCAGAATACAGAGGCCCCAGTCCGTATATCTATGACTATTATCTATCAATTAATACATCTGTCTCCATTGTAGGGGTCCACTGCCCTGCTAGCGGCCTGACCAGGCTGTGAACTCCTGCATTCCTAAAAAACACGGTCATCCAGCCTCTGTAATTTGTCATGTTGGAAGTTGACAGTAAAAGGTCATCCACTCCCATCGCTGGAGGCAAGAAAAAGAACTAGGATGAAAGTGCATGTTCAGACAACGGCTATTGCTGGGCCCTCTATATTTTTATAAGACTGCAAAGACACACACATGCACACACAGCTTTATCTAATCTAGGCCACCTATCTGTCTTACACTTCCAAGACTATCTGAAAGCAGAGGCAATAATGGGTGTATGAAATACAACTTGATGGCACTAATGGAGAAAATGCCACTTAATGCATTTAGGACTATGATTTCATAGTTCAGTGTAATCCTCTTTAATGCTTATTGGTGTGTGAAAGGTAGATCTACAGTACATGATATCGGTGTCTACTAACAAAAATTAATTCCAGAGGCTATACAGTACATATGCTATGTTACAAGACAGTACCTTAAGGATTCAAGCCGGCGTTTTATACATTTGACCGGGCAACCTTTGACAGCACTCCATGGAGAGGGCACGTCTGCCAACAGCTAGTTCATCATGCACAGTATCAACTGATTTAGAAAACATAAACAGTGTGTCTTTGATATAAGGGGCAGGCTGGTTTGGAAGGGGGTGGGGGTACATTGGAGAATAGAGTTAGCCACGATGCAGCGTTCCTGTCCTCTGCTGTTTTTCCCCCAGATTTGGCATTATTCAGCTGGATCCCTCACTCACTTCCTGCAATTATTTGACTTCCGAAGCACAACATCGCCAGAGTGTGGTGCCATGGCACCGGGAGCTTGATAATCAACTTAATTTGCGTAAACCTTGTCCAATACTAACCCAAAATATTTTAACCAAGAACACTTCTTGCATGCGTTATAGTGTAGTGTAGTACATAAAGTAATATAATCATATTTTCTTTCAATGAAAAATATTACACTTTGATTTAGGCTACATGCAACAGTTACATTGAACTCGTCAATATCAGGTTAACATTTTTCTCTCTCCCAATCTCAGGGCCGTCCTCTGCTGCTCTGTAGCGCATTAGCGAGGTGTCATTAATGCGTGCCAGTGGGAACGCTGCCCGCACTGGAGCAAATGGAAGTCATAAAGCAGCGGTACTCATCGCATGGACATTACAAACTGACCCTCCCAATCCCTCAGCCGCGGCGGCAAATGGCTGACAGTATGCGCCAACGACATGGTAAACTACAGGCTGTTCAAACTCAATTTAGTTTGGCATTAATTATTCCGCTAAGTGTCCTGAGCTCCCACTCATAATGAAATATATAAATATATAGGGCTGTGTTGGTGGGGGATGGGTGAAAAGTGGTAGGTTGTGGTGTGTGGTGCCAATGTGATGATATAATTCCCATTTGATGGTGGCTACCTAATTAACTAGTGAGCTGTGTACTCTGAAACTCATATATCTCTCTTTTACCAGAAAGAAACTCCCCTTAGTTCCTGACCAGAGAGTTCTGATGACTAAGTCAGAAAATGTCTCAATACCATTATCATTGATTTAATACTGAATTTAAGGAACAATAGGTTATTTGTGTCTACGTCTATAGTTTTGCGTGATGCACTGAGAGAGGCACTGCCCTTAAATAGGCTTGCACTTAGCTGTAATCCTAATGCGATGATTAACACTCAAGGCATACAAATATTCTGTGCAAGAAACTCTTGCTTGCAGTACAAACTTGTGAAATGTTGCTTTGCCAACCTTCAATCTGTCATCCTGGGTGAGAAGGGGTTAAGACTTTTGCCCAAGGGCCCAGTTGTCCCTTTGAACCTGCAACCTTTGGCCGAGGGTTGAGACCATCAGACTGTGTTCCAACTCAGACATTAAATGGGCTGCCTTGTTGTCTTGCAGCTTGATTACAGGTACAGCTTGTCTGCCTTAGCAGGATGCATTCAAGCGCATTAGGTTATTTTAATCCAAAACAATATTTAAAAAAAAAGATGCATATACAATATATATTGTTGGAAACATTGGTGTTATTTTCACATTCCAGTGGTTTAAGTGAACACTGAGTTTGGACTGAGCCACAGAAGGTAATGGACATATAGCAGCCCCAGGCTTCTGTTATTTATAGCTATAATAAAGTGACTTGTCTTACATGACCTTTTTAAGGGGTTGAGGTGATAACACCGCAGCTAGCATGTGTGCTATGACAATGCTGGCGTGAGTTCAATAAACTGTTCCTTTGTCAATATCACATGCCAGCAATGTCTTGCTGTGAATATCTAAACCTGTATAGAGTGCACACATTTTATTTGCTTGTGTGGAGTCTTATTTATTGTATTTATTTTTTCTGAATGAAAGTAAAGCTACATGAATGAAGGCTTGAGCTTGACAAAGCTTCTCTTTATTCAGGAGATTATATGGAAAGAGCTGTGATGCATCATATGACGTTAAAACACCACCCTTGCATCACATTAGTGTACTTCCAGTACACGGAATCACAAGAGACCCTCACCACAAATGAGCGAGGAAAGAGATGCTGAATTCTTTTTCCTTTCCATAGTCTGTGGGGATCCTACTCTGCAATAATGGTGTGGGCATTGTGACATTCAGTGCTGATAGAGGACATCATTTCACAGGAGACCTCACAGAGCAGCTAGACCAGGAAGAATGTGGCCAGATGGAACTAGGCTGAATTGTCAACATTTCCCTGTGGACGAGCGAGCTACGCAAGTTCTACTATGCTGCCACATGTTTACATTCAAAAGGCTACAGCCATCTCCACCATGCAGCCAAAAAATAAAACAATCTAAAACGAGTATTCAGATCCTCGAGAGCACCTGGTATGAGAAGAGGAGAGGCAAAGGTGAAAACTGGCTCTAATAAAGCCATATGCCCACAGTTTAACAAATGAAATGTAGAGCCATCGCCATGATCCGTCTTCATTAAAACATTTCCTCTGCCTTGCTTGTGAGGGAATCTGTTTTAACTGGTCATATGTCACCTCTTCCCCCTCTTGAGTGTCAGTGTGTATTTAAATATGCTGTAGAGCACGCAAGCAGTGTAATAGCGTGCAGTAAAGGCACGAGAGGCCACCGCTTGGTACTGTGCCGAATGGCTGCCATTCAGCACTGCTCTTGGAAGACTTCCCATCACCCCCCTCTAAGTGATACATTGCAATTTGACAAATGCAAACTGTGACATTTAGGAAAGCACTGTGAGAATAACTACTGTTGTGTTGCTAATGCCAGTGCTCACTGCCAAACTAGATTGTCGAACAGACAGTTTTACAACAATGATGTCTCTTGCACAACAAGATTGCTTCATAATACAATGTTAGCGAGTCCATCATTTTTATTTTTTGGAAAAATGATCCTACACTGTATTGTAATTGGCTAACAGACCGTATTGTTGCATTATAGGTTATACAAAAGGTTTCTAAGTAACATAAAAACAGTGTGAAAGCAACAGAGTATTTGTTTGAATTGGTTTCTGTTTCATAGCATGCAGTGAGTGTGAAACAGGATCAATTAGGAACTTCTAAGTGGTGCATTAAGATTGAAGTATTCTGTAGATGTAATCAAATGCGTGCGTGCAAAGATCAGATGCTGTTTTGACAATATAATTACTTGATTTATGTGGTTTCTAGCAATCTATGACAAAGACTTACTCAGTATTTTGCTGATTCATATGGAAAATATATCAGGACAGATCAGATGAATTGCCGTTTTCACAAAACAACGTTTGTTTAAACAAAAGCTATGTGATCAATCTTCAGTTCCTCCTAAGTTTATTGTCTTGACTGGCTCCTTGTTGTCTGAGAAATAGCCAGGTATTTTAGGATAGCTGATTACCTCATCACTCCAGGGAATGTCTGCTTCAAGATGAGTTAGCAGGTACATGTCTTGTAGCCTTGTGCGGCAAAAATAAACAAAGAGGCAAGACGTGTGGTAGCGTCAGTTTCTCCAAATTCTTTCAAGCTTCAGGAGAGACCAGATAGAATAGTGGGACATATTCCTGTTTTCCTTCACTACTCATTTTATTCTCAGACAGTTCATGATTGTGAAGCTTACATTAATTACAGCTGCTCATAGAAATTACCCAGCCACCATCTTTAAATTACCTTTCCCTGCTCAAATGCATTCTCTTTTGTAATGTGCTATTTAATGCAGTTTCCTCTAATTCTGTTCATGGATAGAGGTGAATGGAAATTGTACTGTGTTTTATGCAAATTGCAAGATTAGGTGATTAATTTATAATGGGTTTCAGTGCAATTGAAGGCAGGAATAAGTGATCAAGGACAAAGACATTACAGAATGCCACTGGCAGCATTCTGAGTATTGCACTGTGCAACAGCATGACAGTCTCGCCATATAGCACCTCGACAACACACCTCCCACACTGATAATGAACATTTTTCACAAGTGGGGCCTTTTTCTTCTAAGGAACATATCATTTTGAATGCAGCTAAATCATACATTCATCAAATGCTACCGTACCTGCTTTCAGAATTCTGTGTTTAATTCACTGCACAAGCATGAGCTGATACGATCCTGAAATCTATACCCACAGAAGTCTTCTTGTTGATTCAGTGAATGCTATACAACAGCTACAATGCATCACAGAACACTGTCCAATTAAAATGTGTTATAAATCATTACATTGACTGACTAAAACGAGTTTTATATTTTTTTTCAGACAAGCTAGTGGAAAACAAATAAAATACTTTAACTGACATAACCACCCCCCCTCGCTCACACACACACACACACACACACACACACACACGCACGCACACACGCATGCATGCACACACGTATGCGCACACACACACACACGCACACACACACACATGCTCTCGCATTCACACTTGCTCGATTATTAATAGGATAGCAGAGACAGCCTAAAGGTTATTTCCTTGCCTGAGGAAATTAGACTAGCCAACTCTATCTGTTTATATGATGGCATTCATTTCTAATTCTCAACCGCTGAACAGGCCTGATTACAGCCAGCTATTTCAGTTTTCAGTTACTGCAGTTGGAATTTGAGCGTTGATTTGAAATTGATTTCACAATAGGCATTTCCAAATTAGATGTGACAGATGGCAAAGGGATGTTATGCAATTTACAGTAATATTTTCTCATATTGTTCTTAAAGCAATTAAACAATTAAAATACTCTACAAATGCAATATCACTTTATAAATGATCTGAGTTCACCGTACAGCAACTAACTGAGTCGTTCTATTCAACTTAATGTCATATTTAAAGTTGGATTGTCTAGCACAGTTAAATAAATATGGATTATATGTCAGTTGTAACATAAAAACAACATCACAGAAGTAACTTAACCAAGAAAAGTTAAACATGTAGCGTACAGTTTTCACCCACTGAGGAATCAAGAAAAACATTAATCAATCATTAGTAGATCAATAATTGTTATTAATTTACATTTACAAAAAAGTTAATAAATAAAATTAAGTTTAAAGAGTGAAATGAGCCAGTTCAGTTTTTACAACTCTGCCAGGGCCAACAACCAGAAGCACTGCTGTTTGAGATACTGTATACAGTGTGATCCATCTGACCTCTGGCCCAATACACTGTTGGTAGTAGTAGCTGTTGTATTCTCAGTGAAGAGAACAGGCATCCGCGAGCAGCCCGAGAAGCTTACCAACGAGCTAGACACAAAGTAGCCATGGCACCATTCGTAGCTTCAGCTGACAGAGTGCTGATGATTATAGCAAGGACAATGCCCTGCATGTGTCAAACAATTGGCAAATAATTTATGTCATCTTTTCCACTGTTATTTCCGTGGAGGACAATAACTGCCTTGCCAATATCAAACCTCCTGCAGAGGAGATGCAAAAAAAAAAAAAAACTGAAAAAAAGGGAAAAAAAGAAAAGAAAAAAAAAAACCACACAGGGGCCGTGCTACAAAAGAGGGATGGAGGGAGAGAGGAAGAGAGAGTGCTGGACTGGGGGAGGGGAATAAGTGCCAGGCTCAGCCTTTTTTCCCCTGACTGAAGATGCACGGCCATCTGTGAGGAGACAAACACGCGTATGGCCATCATTTGTCCAACATCTTACGTGATGTGAAGGCTTTTCACTCGCCATGCCAACCTGTGTGGCAGATGATGTATGTGTTTCTTCAGCCCCGTGATTACTAGCATGGAGCTGCAGAGCAATGCTCTTCACCTCATCAGTTCCACAGGCTGCGCTCCAAGGTGGGTGAGGGATTCACTGCAAGATGGCTTCTGACACACAGCACAACCAAGGCGTACCAGCATGAATATTATACACTGCATTTCACCATAGCCACCCACTGTGAACAGATCAATTGACGTGGATGAGGAGAATTATAATTTTAATAGAGTGCCTATAGGTACAGTAATTAAAAAGAATGATTATATTGTCCCTACATTTATACAAAGAAGGGATGGAGGTTCACTGAGGGTGGGGGTAATGTGGGCTAAATGTGTTGTACAGTATTCTTTATTTTGCATTGTTTATAGTTTGTTACCATGTACTGTAGTGTACTGTATGCATTTCAACAAGTAACACAATTTTTTTGTTTTGATGGTTGACTTGTATTAAATGGTTCTTTATAAAGATCAGGCGCTGTCCCTGTTGGTCTAAAATACCTTTTGGCGCACCAGTATGTGAACAGGTTTTGCATGTAAATAATATTACACCTCCAAATAGGTATATAGAAAGATGAGGCAGAGCAGATGGTATAAGAAGAGAAAAGTCAACAACAGGACAGTGGAATGAAACAGGCTAGGAGACAAACACAGTGATAATTGTTGTGGGAGACGTGGGACCCATAGGCTCCTCTAACAATGGAGATGAATCACACCAGGTCCGCTCCTGCAGTCTGCCTTCCATTGAGGCCCTATTAGACTCGGCTCACAAGCTTTATGCAGCAGCTTTGAGACGGCGGGCGTCATGGCAGACATCATAGAGGGAATACCACCTCTCTGAGGTTTTCCTGCGGTGGTCTTTTGCACGGTTTGTTTGTTTATGTTTTCAGGAGGAGATTTTTTTTTTATGAATATTGTTTACAATTATGAAATAATACACCATTAAGACCAAAGTGCCCATGCAGCCAGACTGAAATGATAATGACCCCATTAAATAAACTCAGCATTCTGCCCTAATGAGGAGGTAAACTAGCTGGCTGACTGGAGGTCAGTGGTATCTCATAGGCTACTGCGGCTGACCTGGTGACACATTGTCTAACCTAACAAGACTGTGACCCTTGTGAAGTTGAACAGCGGGGCAGGATGAATGATAATTGGTTCACAGCTCATAGCAAAATATTACAAAGTGAGCCAAGCAAGCTTGGCCTCCGCCAGGACACCATGGGCTGTCTGTCAACAAAAATACCTCCATTGTTTACTGGCTACGTCTGGAGAGAGAGAAATGTTGTTGCAGGGTGACCTGGGCCACCATTCAGTGTCAATTGGTGTCATGCTACATGTGCAAAACTAGCTTGCCTGCAGGCTGAACCCCAAGGCTCTTGTGTCCCAAACAACTCAGCCAAAGATAAAGTTTGAAGCGGAAAGCTTCCGGAAAACGGAAATGACTAAGCTAGGTCGCAAAGATGCTATATATCGGCTTCTATAGGTCAGATACACGCAGCTAATTTGCTTGGAATTGTCAGGCTTTTCTAGAGGAGCGTTCTTGAAAATACATGGCAAGGAGAAACTTCACCATTTCAGGGCTATCCAAGCTAATGTAGCCCTGTAATGTGTGATGCAGATAACTTTTGCAGATAACTTTAGTCTTTTGTTCCTTCTGCTCATAAGTGGAGGGCCCTCTTATCATAGCCTTGCAAAACAGAGGAAGCTTTGTCTCATTAAATAAGAGGAAGTTCTCTGGCACTTTGCTGTAACTGTGTTGTGTCCCTAAGAGTGCATGTTACAAACGGCCCAGAATCTTTCATGTCCCAATTAGAGGGGAAAGGCGACGAGTGAACAACCCAACCTTTAACCCTCACATGACTATTCAGAGCGCATAGTAATTTGTCTAGCATTTCATGAAGGATGAGTAGTCATTCACCATCTATAGCAGAAGACCCACTATGAATTATTTTATCAGGGTTCAGAATTGGCTGAATTTGAGAAGGACCCAATTAATTTCCAATGAACAAGGCAAGATCTTATTTTGGCCTTTGCGATCCAAACCAGGCCATCCGTTCACTGGTTCTGGAAATGGGACGCAGAAAGACCCATTAGGTTTCCCCTAACCCCCCTTAACAGTGGGTGAGCTACAGCAGGTTAAGTGTCACTCAGAAATTAGCGTTCTCCTGGTGGAATGGTGGATGCCACATCAGCTGCTACCATTTTTGTAACTACATTAAACAAACCCTCCAAAGGCCTCAATGATGCATGCAGTCTTAATTTTTATTACAGCAATTTATTATACACTCCCAGAGCTTATGACAGCCCCGGCTGTCATTAACAGATTAATTATAATTTTCCCCTGCGCTCAGAGTTAAAGAGAAATGTTACATACAGGCACCCTTTAAAAACAATAAGAGTTGGGTAACGGTGTTTCATCATTCCAGTGGTTTACCCTTCACCCTTCCTGGAAGTAGATGAAATATAGGAAGCAGAGGTCTGCTCCTGAGGTCCTCCCTCTGGCCACAATTCATAACAAAGCGCTCCCTCTTTGGAGAGACTGATGCACTTCAAAAGGGTGAGTCGCTGTTCCTGGTTTCAGAGTGCTCAAGGCGAGTCAAGAAGAAAGCTGTTATACCTCCTTTCTGCGCTAGTCCAAGCAGATTCAAATACAAATAACACAGAATGCAGAGAACATGTAATGTTCTCAGCTAACCGGAAAGAGATTAGACCTTCCATTGATTAATGAAAAAGCTTCAAATGCAACATCAGCATTTGCATGAGAATTTTTTATCAAAATATCAGGGGAAAATATGATCATTCCTCCTGGTAAAGGTGCGTTTATTGTCACATACATATACATGTAGCAACATTTGTTCTCTGCATTTAACCCATCCCTCAAGAGAGCAGTGGACAGCCACTGTGCAGCGCCTGGGGACCAACTCCAGGTAGAGGCCAGTGTCGCTGGTCAATGGCACTGACAGGATTTTTGTATAGTGAGGGAAACCAACGCACCCGGAGGAAACCCACGCAGACACGGGGCGAGGATGCAAACTCCACACAGAAAGGTCGGGAGACGAACGGGGTTCGAACCTGGGACCTTCTTGCTGTGAAGCCACACTGGGCCACCGTGTAGCTCTCGTGTGCACTTTACTTTTCCAATCAAAAATCAAGTAAATAGTTACATGTGACCACTCAGTTATTTCATCGCTCATTTTACGATGTCTGCAGTGGGAATATAAACACGAACATACAGTATACAAGGCCTACATGAGTGCAGCAAGTTCTACTCAGTGTGTGTAGCTAATCCATAACATATTGTATGAGCACACAACAGTGAAGAAAGACTGTCTCTTTGGTGGCTTACCAGCGGCCTGATGCAGCTGCAGAGAGTGGAAAGAAAAGATGACCGCCCGTCCTGCTTGAGGAAGGGGGAGGATGTTGACTGAGTCTCCTACTGAGTTAAAGGCACCTGCAGCAGCAGGACAAACAGCATTCAGGCCATAGTTATGCGGAGGCTAGCAAATGTTATGCAGTCAAGCAAGATTCCACTGGCAGGTACAAGGGTTCCCATTGTAACATTTTAACAGACTAGACAGGGGCGTTGGAAAACGTTTTAATAAGCAATGCTAATAACAGTACAGGAGAACTCAAACAATAGTCTGAAAAGACTAACCCCAATAAAAGCATGTGTGTTAATGACATAACGCGATACGGGTGCGGAAGAGGGGAAGGGCACCAACGTGGCAGCGTACCGACATGGTGGCGCTTTGGCGAGCGGAAGTCCTGATCACACCTCCGCACCCAGGTGTGACAACAATGAGATTTTATTTTCATAAATAATTGTCAATAAATGTCCACATTTGGTTATCAGTGCCCTATAATCATCTCATAAGCAATCATACAATAGGCCTGTGTGTCTGATTAAAAGGTCTGTGTCCACAGATACCCTGTTTATGGTTGAAACAAGAAGAAAGAAAATGTATGTCGGGAGAGTGGAAAATGGTTAGCTTCTAGAAATGTTGTAGTGGAGGTAATAGCAAACTAGTCTCAGCCTCATCCGTCCATTAGCTACATCACATAAGCAACTCTGTGCTGAATGTATGATACATACCCCTGATAACTCGACGCCATTTTCCAGAAGTGAGGAAGTTGATTTTCATTGGCTGTTAGCATTGTCACTCACAAGACTTGTGTTATGTAAAATAAATTCATTATTTAAATGTAATAGACATTTAGTTTTTTTAGACACAATAAAGGTGACATGATCTGACATGGCCATAATACTAAAGGTAGGGTTACATTTTCAGCACCAATATAAAAGGACATGCTCAACATGAGTCACACTGATAAAGTAAGCACATTCTTTCAGTACATGACTACAAAGAGAAATCATTCAATCCATTTTCCTGTCAGGACTGAATTTAGACCTGTCGTTCATTTTAAGCAATAGAGCCATACATGCATTGCTCTGCTGTATGCCATTTATTTCTCAACCACACACTGGTTTTTAAAGAATTGATTGCTGCACACAGACTGTCAGCAGAGCTGTTTGTCACGTGAATATAATCTTTGAAAACATATGTCTGAGAGAGCTAAGTGTTATAATGCTTCAAATACATATAAAAGCATGACTACATAAACAGACCATAAGCCATTTTTAGGGTTCCATTTTCATAAACACACTTCTTATGAATGATTGTTTTGGAACCAACATGGTTCCCAAAACCACCTAGCAAATTTGGTTAGCTTCTGTGGCACAATCAGTACAAGGGGTTAGAATAAACAACTGCAAAGGGATCCCCTTCCCCAGAATAGATTTGAATTATTGAGAATATACTGACATCATTCTCATACCTCATTCTCTTTGTTATGTTAGTGATAGTGGCTTAGATTTACATGTTCAACGGCTGTAGCACATGCTCATTGGATATGCAATAACTGAGAGTGCTCTGCCTCCAAAGGCTTTCATTCTTGTCACATTGTCTATATGTCTAAACTGAGCATCAGGGAATTCGGGTATCAGTTAATCCAAGTACATCCCACAGACAGCAAGGAAATGCTGGATTCATTATTATTAATTTGAAACAAGATTCCTCAAGGAGAGAAACTTTGGTTATCCATGCAGCAATGTTTTTCATGATGTTTTAAAAAAAAATCGATATGTCCATCAGTGTGGGTACAGATTGATGGAGTTGTGTATTCAAGTGCGCCCGCTGCATGGCTGGTCACACTGAGGCCAGCGTCCTGCAGTGATTTTGACTGGGTAAGCGATGCTATTGGTCGAAGTTATGATACAACAGCATTTTCTATGTGGATGAAGCACACCTTCAGGGCAAAGGAGGAGGAGGAGTGTGCAGAAATGGAAGGTGGGGGAGGGAAAAGGGTTCTAGCTCACAACTATGCTCAGTTAGAATCAGAGGCTATGAACCAATATAAATTACATTTAGGTGAAAGAAAAAAGTATATGTCCAATAAGACAATCCATCAAATTATTTCATATAAAACCGCTATTAATTTGTCCTGCAAGGGAACAATATATTTTATAATCTTTGAGCAGGAAACCTTGTAAATTGCTTCAGATGAAAGTGTCTGCTATATTGCTAAACGTAATACTGGCTAGTGGAGAATGAGAGAAACAGAACAGGTGTAAATGATCAACAACTTGCTCAGTTTTTATAATAGAATTCCATAACAAGGTGTTGTAAAGAAATGTTTGAAATATGGAAGTGAAGCTAAAACCTAAAAAATAGCTTATTGTATAACTATAGAACGCAATCAAAACAAACATTGAACAAGACAAGATGAGTAAGCCACAAAACCCTGAGTATACCCTTAGTCACCAGCCGATGGAATCTGCAGAGACAGATACAGTGCTCAAACAAGCATCAGATTGACAGATTGATACATGGGGATGTTGAATGTGTTGATAGTATCAATCTGTATGAAACACAGGCCAGAGCAGTGAAGAGAAACTATATATTTTTTGATGCATGGACCCCGCTGTCGAGCCTAGTTCACGGAAAGTTCACTTAAGCAGCAGACTCTGTCAGGGTCCTTTTGCATGGATTCACTCTCCACTATCTCTCTGCCAGCCTTGGGGTAATGGATGAGGTGCAAGGCTCCTACAAAATGCACATCTGCATTCACACGGTAAAGTGTACAAAGGAGAAGCAGCTTTCTTTGAACAAAAATCCTCTCCCAGTCTTTCCACACATGGTTTCTATAAACAGTTGAGGTCCAAACGAAACCAAAATGCTAACTCTCTGATACTGACTACAGCAGATGTGTGAAAGATTGTTTATTTGCTAACTTAATTAATCATTTATTTGGATTTTGATGAAGATTTTATTTTATGTAAGTATACTGCATATACTGTATATAAATGAAAATTTGTGTTGTTTAACACACATTCATCAATGAATAAATACTGATATTTTACAATCTACACTGCAATGTTCAACCCCGGTAAGAAATGAATATGTGTCATATGGTGTTGTTAACATGGTTGTATAATGTCTGGAGCTGTTCTTTTCACTTTGCTTTTGGACTGTCATTTTGGACAGGCTAGACAGTGTCCTGTAATTGACTGGTTGACATCTCTGTGGTCACACTCCAGTGTTTCATAGTTGGCAAGGCCAGGCTTGTAGCAAATCACACTCCAGTGATAACCATGCTTTTCTTTAGCTGTTACGAGCAAGTGGAACGACTACAAAGATGCCAGGAGCCAAGGACAGCACCTTAAAGTGACACTATTCCATTTGAGAGATGCTGCGTGGTTAACTCACCAATGACAGAGAACCCAGTGTTGATAAGACCTTGTTGTTTTGTTGGGAACTCTGAGAGGCGCCCTATACAGAGTGGATGGCTCTCCTCTCTGCTCCCCCCCCCCCTCGCCCCCGTAGAATCTTTAGATTCACATAGTTATCTTCTCCTCCATCTTCAGGCACACACCGAGTTAATTCGTACATAAGCTGTGAGATGTAGGCCGGTTTATGGGAGTGCTACTGCGGAGTGCATCTCCTAAATATGAAATATTGTGGAACTGTGTGAAACAATTCAAGAGTGTACCGTTATGTATTACTAACATTTTTGATACGTTTAAATAAAGAGCAATCAGTCCAAATCAGGCACTGTGAACACACAGAGGTGTTAGCTACCTTGACTGTAACCTTAGCAACGTCAAGGAAACCTCTGCTCCAGCAAATGGGAAGGTCTTGGGGTGGCAAGGTGAAATTGTGTTGCCTCAACACTCTGGAGACAGAACAGATGGGGACATGCTCTTGTTGTTTGGCCAGCAGGACACTTGAACAAGCAGACTGTGCATTTACATTTACGCTTCAGAGCTGAGAGACACAAAGAGCCATTGCTTTGAACAGACACAGGCAACATGCATCATTGCTTCCAACATCCACTATTATGCCTGCATGAATAAAAACTAGGGTCACTCATTCAGAGGTGCAGGCATTTAGGTTAGCCGTTATGTGCAATATTAAGATTGAAATGTCAGTATTATGAATGTGACAGAAATCATTGCATGTAAATAATGACAGACCCATAGATAGTCTGGAACTGTGAAAGTTCCTTTTTGTTTAGTGTTTATTATGCCTTTATTTTATTTCACAATAGTTATAGGCCAGTGACTTGCAGTGCTGTTGGGACAGCAAATGTATTCAGATTATGCCTGGTGGCCATAGTGCATCCCAAAATCTTCCAGTTTGATTTTTATCCCATCTATCATTATTCTATTTGGCAAACACAATGCCATTGGTTCCCATAAGAATTATAGAGCAGCACTGCAGAAGACAAACAATTTGCTGGCACTTTGCCTCACTGAACAGCACTGTCAGGCTGCCAGGAGCCATCCATTTTAAACAACACTGGTTTTAGTCACCAAGCCCACATTTGGTGTAGCAGCAGTTCGCTTTAGAAAACATTTAAGTTTTGTTTGTTATTCAACATGATTAAAGGAATTTATATACCAGGAAAGCTGTGTCTCATCAAGCGGTTTCTCTTGGTGTTTGAATTGGACAAAAGATTTAAAAAGGAATATGAAACAGCACTTACAACAGTATAATACGCTATAGATTATGTTGAGTAAAAAAATCTCACCTAAACTATTTCACCCTAGGAGAGGGAGAGCAGGCACAATTCTTCATGGCAGGCTCTTCCGCATTAAGTCCCTCTCCAACAGGAGTGTAAATTAAGTGGGGAGTCTGTGCTGTGTGCCGGCAGAGGCGCGTCAGCCCGAGGCGGGCAGAGCCGAGCAGTGCAGTGCTCCAGGGGAGCCGGAGGGGGCACATTATACTGCGGCAGGGCCAGAGAACTCACCATCTGACAGCCCTTGCCCTCGGTGGACAAGCCAGGACCACTGCCACCGTATTCTCGGGACATTTACATTATTCAAAGATAAATGCATTGTCAATTTTTTGTCTCCAAACAGTAGATATGTGTGCCGCTTCACTCCTCCCGTATCCAAAGGTGGGCTCACCTCCGGCCGCCACAAGACACGCTACAAATGAAATCAAATGTCTTTCTCGATGGTGCAGAATTACTTAACCCTGGATCTGCCCACTGCTTCTGTGTGCTATAAGGAGAACAATGGAGAGAGGGAATGTTTCATTTCATTTTCTTCTTACAATATCTGCTGCTTTTGGCCTAATCATTTTTCTGTGGTTTGCTAAATCTTTCCAAAATATTGGTAGTATTTAATATTGACACAAACTAGATTTGTAATTGTCCACTTGTGCATTTTAAGTAAGGAAGCACACATTCATCTGTGGATATATACTGCTGAAGTATGCCTGTTCGTAAATATGGCTGCGCATATTACTTCTTATGAATCACCAATACAGCTACAGATATTATACAGATAGAAATCTATTACATTGGCTGAGGAAAGGTGAGACCTCTTACTAAGGATCTCAGTAGGCTTTAGTGGGCTTTATTTTCAGCAGTGTGGTTATTTTCAATGGATCTGTATTGCCTGCAGACTGTTGGAGCTATACTCATTGTTAAAAGTTGCTGTCTTGGATAGACATTTAACTTTAAAACTATATGAATATAGTTATTCATACAACAATCCATCTCTCATATCTAAAAGTCGCAGACTTTTTTACTGAAATAATGTGTCTAGGATTACAAATGAAAACCACATACAATAATTCTTTATCCAGCAGGCAGATTAAATTCCAAACCCTGTTACTGTAATAGGCACACTTGTAGCTTGCCATGAATTAGAACTCTAATTATATTAGGTACTATTTTAAACAAAACAACACATTTCTCAGGATCCATAGGTGTAATTTATAGCAAAGCCAGGTTCATTTTCCTGGGCAATCAATTTCTTGGTGTAGCAGAAGACTAATATAATTATGTAAAGCGCTGAGAGCTGAGTATCGCAGTCAGCACAGAAGGGTTTTCCGAAGATAAATGAAGATGCAATTTATTCAGTCATAATTCCATACAGAACATGCCATGAAAGGAATCCATATGAGCATCAGTAAAAGGGAAAGGCACTGATATTTTTTATAAAGACCAGAGCATTATAGTCAACTTGGGTAATGTAACTTGTGTAATGTGTATGACACACTTTGGGCTTACTCATGTTGCTCAGCCAAAGTGGAGATGAGCCCTTTGGTCAAACTCCTTAAATAATGCTTGGTCAAAGTGAATAATTTATCACAGTTACAATTATATCAAAAATCACTAACACATGAGACACAATCAATCAAAACAACATTAGGGTTGGTGACTATATACACCAAGGTATAGGGAAGTACTAGCAGCTGCAATACAGTACTTATTTGTTACGTAAGTTAAATAAACCATTACATTTGGCAGGCTAACTAGAGAAAAATCTGTCAAATCATTTAGTCTTGGGTTTTATCATCATGGTCTGTGTCATATTTCTTCATTACACCTAATATCCATTGTTTCTGCTTGTTCCCCATGCAGAAACACAAACCATTGTATCCATAATGGTACATAGACTGCATTTATACAGCACTTTTATTCAAAGCGCTTTACAATATTTGCCTCACATTCAACCTTTCATACACAGATGGCGATGTCAGCCATGCAGGGAGACACCTGACCACCGGGAGCAGTTACGGTTAGGTGTCTTGCGCTAGGACACCTCGACACTTGGTGAGGAGGTAGTGGGGTTAGATCCATTGAGTTCTTGATCACCTATCGCCCCCCTCTCTACCCCTGCTCCCCTTGCCACGCATAATAGCCACTGTGTTGAATTGTGTGCACTGCAGTCATTATAGGACCACGTGATACACTTCACTCAGGAAAGCATGCATGTTGCGTCATCGTGTATTTTTATGACTTGACATTTAATATTCATGATGACAAAAGCTATTCAGCCGATTTTCCTAAAATTTTGAGATTTACAAGTAAGCAGCTATATGTTTGTTTATCTTATTGAAAGCACTTTAGCAATTTACAAGAAAGAACACAGTGAGCAGTGTAGGTAATGTATACAGTATCTAAGTTCACAAATCCCTCACCTGACTGTTAAGAAGAATCACACAATTTATTTACCAAATACGTTTTAAATAATTGCCCCTGTGTTGACTTGTTTAAAACTACTATGAATATAAAAGTATATATTGGTGCAAAAAGGTTTTTCTTTTATGTACAAATATGCTTTAAATCAGATACCATAAAGGAGTCTAGTCTGGTGGACATGGTGGATGGTAACACTGGAGCTGCACCCAACAGGATTACAATACAATTATACTCTACTTCCTCTGTCACTGCTGACCTCAGGTCAGATTACATGAGGAAAGATTGCAGATGCTTTTTTTCTTCTCCAAGACCATATTCTTTGGGTGTAGACTGGTGATATACAGGGCAGAGACAGAATCCCAACATGTTAAAGTAAAGCACCTTTATACCACAAGACAATGTTGCACAAGAAACACCTGATACTAACATAAATGTGAGAATATGTATGTGTGTGGCATTTTATGTTTTTTTAATAAATATATATTTTATAATAGAGCATCTTTAGACTATATTGGCATTTTTTTTAAATACATTGTAATAAAAATACTTACATTAATGGAAGGCTTTTAATTATAACGTTTCATACATATTATAAATAATATAACAAACCTCATAAACGTTTATGAGGTGGGCTATGCAAATGTAAAATAGAAAACATCAGTGGACATCCAATGCCGAGAAATAAAGCGTTGTGTAATTACAGTATTGTCATAAACAGGCACTTAAATGTAGCCTGTAAGATACTGTATCCATAACTTTAGCAAAAAGCCAAGCAAATGTTTGAATGGCATTCCTTAGCCTACAGATCATGAGAAATCAAATAGGCTTTTTTTCATATTTTCGGCCTATAGAAAACACCATAATAAGGTACGCTTCAACAAGACCTCTTAAGAACGAAATACATCATAGTATTATAGTCTTAGAAAGCAGTGGGTCCCCGGCTATGCTATTGTTTCGTAGACGAGATGGTGATACAGCAGCCTGGCGGTGCATCGGAGAACCAAAAGCTCTGATAACGGCAGGTCCGACCACTTTTCACGGGCAAGCAGTTCGGCCCCTTTTCTTCTTTGTCGCCTGTTTAATTATACTATTCAATACCATTCTATCTGATAACTTCAAACTTCTGTCCACGGCAATCCGTCTGGTCTTTAATTATTTTAATAATATCCGTTTGTTGCTTCCGTTTGTTGAGGAACTCATCCTTGATCCGGTTCTTGATAATCCAAAGTCATTTTATCCATACCTGCATAAAACATTAGATTAGAATAGAAATTACAATCGCATACAATAATTACAAATGTCTCTGTAACACTCGATTTATTCAAAACCGGTCTAGGTCTAGTGTGCTAGCGCTGGGAGAAGTCTCTTGGGATGGTATGGAGATGCATTCTGGCAACTTGCAGCGAGGTATCCTCGCGATATGTTGTCAGCACTGACGACGTAGTGGAGTAACCGGCTACACCGCTGGTAGCTGTGAGCCTTGTGAATGAATCAATTTGACATTCCATGTGTTTCACATAGCCGGTATAAAATGCAGAAATTCTGACGTTTGGGATTTTATTTAACCACTAATTTGCTACGTGGAATTTCATTTAAACACACCCAAATGCAATCCTGGTATCGATCTCTGACGCTCACCCGGTGGTCCAAGGCCCCAATAGGCTACCTACAACAGTTGTGTCTAGTGTTTTTGTAGGGGCCTTGCGATAAAATGTTGGTGATGCCATCTGTTGTAACGCATTAAAATTATATATCCTGCAGTCCGGTTATTTAGTCAGCATTAGATATTTGCTTTAGTCAGCCTATAGTCTTCATATTTAGCCAATAGGCTATAGGCTAAATTACCGGCAGGCGTGACCTGCAACTCCCTTCACCCATTCAGGAACACAGTTTCAACATCTGGCATTTTCTTGCCGTGCGAAAGGCTTTAAAACGAATGTCTCTGGTCTAATCCGTTTTCTCAAAACCAGTATGCCATGCCAGGCCTTGTGATTTACGCGCGCACACGAACGAATGGATACATTAGTAATAACCTAGAAGTGACTTTTCATATTAGGATATTAGCTGTGCCGTATGGCTACATATATGATACAGTCTTTTTTTTTTCCTCGTTCAATTTTTGCACAGAATAAATAACTGTAATAATGCACTTGCTCTGCTATAGACCTAGAGTATGAATATAATTTGGTGTCACTGGCAAAATCTTAATATTTTTCAGTTCAGTGTTCATCTGGTCAATAGTAGCCTATTGACTCAAACCTTTACCATGTGCCAATGTATGACCAATAATATGCAAACTCTTATAGGCTAATTGGATAGGATACCTATCTAAACTTCAAAACGGTCTACTGGAAACGCAGAAAACCTTGTTTCCAAAGAGTCTTTCCTTGTTGACAGGCTCCTGGTTAGCTAATTTTCGCCTTGGGGACTGGGAGAGAGGATAGAACGCGCTCACTTAGGTTAAAATGGCCGCCTTTCAGTGGCAGTTGAGATAATTTGCGTCTGTAATCGCAATTCTAAAAATAAATAAAAAAAGCATAACAAATAAAATAAAAATGATAATGAAATTAAATTAAATGAAAAAAATTGATGGCCTATACGTGGGACATTTCTGATGATATTGTGCAGGCATTTAACATATAGCCTAAGTTAAATTGTGTGATCTTTAGGCCTATTGGACCTGCAGGCTATATGCCTACAAAGTAATATGTTCGTGTGCTCTAAACTGGAGGATTCCATTTGAAAGCAGTAGGTTTTATGAATCTCACTCACAGATTGGCCCTCTCAGTTTGAAATGTTTTACTTGAATTTGGAATGCAAATTCTTTGTTCACGGGGAGGAGGGATCAGCGAGGAGTCTGAATGCGACGAGTTTTTGATTAATGAGCTTTGAAATGGCTCTCTAGGAGCAATAAAGGATGAACTGCTCTCTCTGTTTCTCTCTCTCTCTCTCTCTCTCTCTCTCTCTCCTGTCTCTGTCTCTCCCTCTCCCTCTCTCTCCCTCTCTATTACTCTATTGCTCCCTTTTCCATTTCAACTATATCTACTATTTCTCACGCGCACAGACACACAAACGCATGTATCCCAACATAATTTAGGCTACAATGTCAAAGCATCATAAGCCTATGCTTTGACATATATGAAAATATAAATATTAAATATTTTAAATGTTTTATTTTTTTTTAATTTTCAATATAAGACCTCATTGAATCATGTCTGGAAAGGAAATTGTTTCCATTACTGAACCACACATTTGTAAATATACATTAATTACAAATTTGAATCAGATATTGAAAACCCAATGTCTCACCATGAGTCACCCACGCCTCTGCATTCGTGAGATGTGACAATATTCTCATTTTTTATTGCTTACTTAAACCCTTGAAATCGTAAAATTGTCTAATAGCGGTCCCTTCTTTGCACCCCACCACCATTTGACAACAATATCTGTAGGCAAAGTCAATAAAACATTGTTACTGGTAGGCCTACCTGTCAAAGAATATAGTGTACAGGCCGCCTAATTCATCTTTCGGCATTCACATTATCAGATACTTAGACAAGATAACCCACTACCTTATCCATTCTTGAAATAAATAAAAAAATACACAACAGCATAATCAAACAAAAATGTATTTTTTATTTGACTTTATTTACAAAATGTTAAACACAATAAAATATAACATTTCATTATCATTAGGGCTTCATAATTGTATGAATATTCAACAGAATAAAATAACGGTAGTCAAACTAAATGTAGCAATGAACTATACGCAAAATGACATGCTGGTGTGTACATAATATTCGATACTTCGATAGTCTACGTTTTGCTTAGCATAGATGATTTGACAAAGGATTAACCATTGGCACATAGTGGTGTTTATACACCATAACTGCCCAATTTATCCAGGAATAACAGAAATAATCTGTACACAACACACTGCGAGTCATAGCTTAGGCTATATCCAAACCCTGTATTGCCATTCGAAGTGCATTGGTCCGTTCAGTCCTACAGAAAACATCCACACCAATAAATATTTGCATATAAACGATAAATAATGTGCAATACAAGTAGTATAGTTAAATAATAAATAGCGTAGATGCTAGTAGTAGGATAATGCAAAGTAATACAAATAAATAAATAAGATGCCCATGACAAATGAGATATTGACAACAAATTGTTCCTTAAAAGTCATTTTCTCTAAATGTGAGCATCTACTGGCGTGATCTATGAGACACCTTCAAGTAATGTAATGTAAATATCCCCAAATTGCGCATTGCACTTAAAAAAAAAATTACTTTGCACATCCCAAATAGTCGAGAAATTGACAAAGCTGTATTAGAAAATAATTACACAATAGCATTAATAGTAATATCAATAATACTGTAATTATACACACACAACTCGCTTGGAGTGTAATTATTCGACTAGTGAGGTAATAAAAGAGCGCAACATCATTTTGGCACACACAAGGGAACCACATATTACAAATGCGTGAGTTTTGGCGCTTCCTGAATCCTTCCCTGAGACGCTTGATGAGAGCTAAGGTCTGTGTACGTGGGATGGGGATCACAGGGTCCATGGTGGTGGTTACCTGGGATCTGGGCGGCACAGCTGTAGTCCACGCTAGTAGATGAAGGATGAGGAATATGGCCGAGGTTGAACATAGGGCCCGAGGCTGGCATGGAATCAACAAAATTCGCCCCAACATAAACAGGGCTGCCTTGCAAATTAGCGTTGGCAAAGCTACTGTTGCTTTGCATGCTGTGGTGTTCGTATTCGGAGCCTGGGTACCTTTTCTGTTGCGGGATGCAACCACCTAATGGTGCCGTGTACGCAGCCAAACCGTACATGTTTTGCTGGGGTTTGGCGAATGATGGGGGCGAGGGCGCATCGTAGCTGAGGCCGTTTACATTTGGGAGCTGACCAGTGTATCCAATGTGATTTGGGCCGCTTAACGGAGGACTCCTGTCTGGGGAATGTCCGAGGGGCGAGTGCATGATTCCCTTCGACTTCTGGTCCTTCTTGTATTTCATCCTTCTGTTTTGAAACCAGATCTTTATTTGGCGCTCGGTGAGATTCAATAGATTTGCCATTTCCACTCTTCGCGGGCGACAAAGGTACCGGTTAAAATGGAACTCCTTCTCAAGTTCTACAAGTTGAGCACTGGTGTAGGCAGTCCTAACACGCTTAGAGGCAGGACCAGGTGGGCTTTTTTCATCATTAACCTCACCTGCAAATGAATAGGATGACATTAGAGATTATTATAATAAACCATCCCTTAAACGAAAGTCTACTATGAGCAACTATGAGCAACGGTTAGTAAAACTAGCTTATAATGGCCTAAATTATAGCCTATGTTTTAATAGCACCTCATTATTACACCCTCCCCCCGCCCCCCACACATATCTCGCTCTCTCTCTCTCCCTCTCTCTCTCTCTCACACACACACACACAACATACACGCACGCACACTGGCAAGCACAAAGACAGAGAGAGAGCACGCATTAAAGCAAATATGCACACACAAGAATATTCTATTTTACCTGCAGTTGGGCAGCTGTTGCCTTTCTGCTTAGAATTTTGTCTTGTCTCTTTCATCCAGGGGAAAATTTGCTTCGTAATGACTGGTGTGGCAGTGTTTGAAGCACTGTTTGTGGGGGGTTTCTTCTTCTGAGAAGATGAGCTGTTGGAATTAGGAGATGATGCCGACATTGGAGGAGCTTGCTGCTCTCCAGCGCTCGTTGGTTGGCTGTTATTTTGACCGCTGCTTTGTCGCATGCAGTCTCCGTTCAGCTCGTTGTCCTTTAAACTTGGTGGCCGAACAGTGGAACTCTGTATCGGACAAACTGTACCCTGATAATCACTCTCAATAGTAGACGTAGTGTAGGATTGATGGGCAGGGCCATAACTATACGAATCTGGTTTAGGGTAAGTGTAGCCCCCGAAAAGTCCAGAATTGTCATAGTATGTTGCTTTCTGCATTTTGTGGTTTCAAAGCTAAAAAGCCAATATAACTCTATCCAATGGCATTGGTGTTCTTCTTTCACGTGATTGGTGTTTCCCACCGTCGATGTGCTGCGTGACCTACAAAAAGAATATTATCAGACTGTTGTGCACGCAAGTACTAGGCCTAGTTATTCTATACAGAAGGAGCATTATTATATAGTCGGATGCCTAAGACTCAAATACAATAAGAAAAACCAAAATTAATTATTCTTTCTGTCATGTTTCAAACCAATCTAAGGCTTATTCTGTCAAAAAATTCAGCAAAAAATAGTCAACAGCATGGCCTGCCAACATATAACTGCAACCTCTTGACACCTCTGACACAAAGGAGTTAAAGTTTAACTTGTGCTAAAAGAAGACTTGCGAGAGCTATAGGAATCCCCAAGAAATACACTGAATCGGCATTTCAGACAGACAAACAATAGCCCTTTCACTAATCATGAGCCTTACAAAACCTATCATGCATTATACCTACCATAAATATTGCCACTCAAGGCAAAAACACATTAACATACATCACCAACGTATAGATGCAGTGGTGTACACATTATATATTTGATGTTGAACTCAGATTGATGTAAAAAAAAAAAAAAGATATATTCTGTTGTTATTAATCTGGGCACATGAGATCATGTTTGTGTCTGTGTGTGGTAGTGGTGGTTGTGGGGGTGTTACCGTGGGGCGGAGTGTGAACGAAAAATTATATTTTATTACCCTGTCCATTTCTCAACCCAAGCCTATTGGTGGAATTACTGAAAGCCCCCATTATCTTCCCGAAAAAGAAAATGTATGGCCTATGTTGTCATTGTCCTAATTATTCTCTTCATTCTGACAATATTTAGATTTTTTGTTATTTTAATTAAAACACTATCAACCAGCATGTAGATTAATTATATATTTAGTTTACTCCTGAAGATGCAGAAGCGTTTTAAAGGGGCTGCAGGGCTACAGTATAAGGCTATGTTGGTGGCTGAAGGAGTAAAGCTCCGCACGCCGTGCATAACAACTGCACCTGTCAAAGTGGACCGCAGCAAAATTTATGACCGCAAATGTTATGGTTGTAAACGCCTTAGAGAGGAATGAAAAGCAAAACACTCATCCAGTCGCGTAACCCTCAGAAGTGTAAAGCTCTGCGTAGGTGGAAGGCAAGGAAAAGAATTCATACTAGATGAGCTCTGCTTTACAGGGGTCGCTTTATATAGCGCGGCCCGGTTTGTCAAGACTCACAGCGCGTGCGAGAGTTACATTTGTAGCCACATTACAGACTAACTGGAGTTAGGCTCGTCCTTTCTGGGAATATTGTTGATGGCGCACCCTATAGTGTGTTACAATTTGGATTTCGTCGGAAGATGAAAAAGTGCTGATATTTTGTAGAATTTTACATGTTTGTAAACATTTAAGTTGAAATTAAAAGGTATGTTTTTCTGTGTTTCAAGGACCCAACTTCTGGGGCCTATATCTTGGGGCAAATTTTTTTAGTTCATGATCCTATAAGAACATATTAACACGTGAGGTGCTTTGGTCTAGTAAATATACTGTGTATAGCCTAGCTTCAATGGCGAACCAATATTACTCAAGTAGCCTGTGTTCTGTTTTTGCCGCGGATATCAGTCAAGAAACGTGTGAACCAATGGCCGTAATACTATGCAACAACGTATTTCCCTTACTTTGTTATCCATTCAATCCATTGATGAATGCTACTCACCGTAATTTGCGCAGATCTGTTTTGTATTCCTCACACATTCATCGCTGCTCCCAACTCGACCTGAGAGAAAACCAAATGTGTTACACAAAACACATTTCTTCTTATTTTAATAAACATAATTTTAACCGAAGTCAAATTCCGCATACCTAGTTTTTTATATAACTTATATCGAAAACGGTCTGGAATGGGCTGTTATCGTCAACTTCTCCCAAAGCACAAACAATGAAAATAATAACAATGGAAATAAATAATAATACAACTATTTTGATATGACAAAATCAAGATCAAAATAGAAATTACCCCAATAATATTGTAAAACTGTTTTCATTTAAATTAAAATAGTAAAACTTCACTAAGAAAGTGTTAGGCCTATGCCTCTACAATGATGTGATTTGTTATAGGCTATGGCTAGATGAATGGGCTGCTCGCATGCTTATAATGAAAAGTCCTACATGTGCAGGTTTAAACAAAGAGCTAGACCAAATATTTAGCAGTCATAAGCTTTTTAGTTGACCTTTAGGTCATTTTGCATTAACTGAAAGTTTAATGAACAACGAGCAGTTTGGGTTAAAGTAAGACTCGATGACATACATCGTTTATTTTTCTCCGGTGGACACAACCTCTCTGACAGAATATTAAGCCGCACATAGGCCTATTGGAAAAAATGAAACAAGAGGGAAATAGACCTGGCCTATTAGTTAAATAATCCTAAAGCCGTATTTTTTCCTCGCTGATTTTTCTTCTTTATTTATTATAAAATAATGTAGCATAGGCGTTTTTACAGAACAGGTGGATATGGACATGAAGAAACAAATTATTTCGATGTGGAATAATATTCGGAATAATGGTTTAATTGGTCACATAACTATTGGTTTATTCTTAAGTGCTTTGAACGCATAGTGTTCTAGTCTAATACCAGACATGATCGTCTTTTCAGACTGGAGTGTTATTCGCCTACGCGTTGTTACGGTGAGTTTGGTTCATACAATGGGGCACTGGGTTGGGAATTTATATAAGGCTAAGTGTTATTAGCTCACTTGTATACGTCTTTTAGTTAAGCAACTGGGTGCATTTTTAAAGTAGGTCATTGTTATTAAATGTTTTGACAATTTATACAAAATTAGAAAATTTACATTAACAATGGTGAAACTGTATAGTTTGTCAGTTTTCTTTGTCGCAGGTTTTCAATGAATATTTTTTACATAGTTTTTAACGCGCAAGACATGTTAAGAAATATTACTTTAAGTTAGTTATATCATCAATAATTACTAAACTTTAATGTATAGGCCTATATTATAGTAGTCTTTAACATAGATATTCTATAATAATTTCGTTTTCATATAATTTATTAGGCCTATTTTCTGACTTTATGATATCAGCTATAATTATGAACAATATATATATATATATATATACTTAACTTAAACACGCTGTAAAGCTTAACATTGAATGATAACAAAGTCATATAGCTGAAACCACATAAATCATGGCTCATGCCACTGTGACGATAACACAACAAATTAATGTGATTTACGATCCAAGAGAAAAAATGAAAAGTTCCTTTTCTATTTGCAGGCTGCATATGTCGACAATATTTAAAGTTGTCAAAATATCTTCTTTGGAAATAGTATATTTGGTCACTATGGCCATGTGTGCATAGTTGCCGGTGAGCTCGAAAATAATAAGGATCACCTTCTTGAATGGAATAAATCACATGTATTTCCTTGCAATATATTAACCCATTGTTAAAGGTTGCATTTTGCCATGTAATTGCTTACCTGTGAATCAATTCATCATATAATAGTGGCTCTCGGTCTCAATTCCTTTCCAAGCATGTAGCTCTATAAATCCTTCACCCTTTGTCTGTAGACAATGCTGTCCTAAACCTGATCTTGCTGTTTTTCAGACATTTCCATATACCAATGCAGACAGTATTCCCGATAGAATGGAAGGACTCGCATTCAACTACCAATAAAAAGCGAACAAGGTATCCTTATTCGCCCCCCCAAAAATATCCCTGGTAATCAATCACCCATTGAAATATACAGGTATTCAGGAAAAAGTAGGCCTACAGATTTGGAGCTAACATTGAGATTTTGGTGTTCCGAACCTTTATGATGACAAATACAGACGCTGCCTTAAAATACAATCTTATTTGTTCACGTGATCTAGCAAATTGTTCTTGCGGCTACTTCAACCAAGCTCACACCTCATGAATTCATTTGATAGAGGATGGCGTTTATTTCCTCATCTTTACAGTGTGGAAATGTTACACTGGTCATAATTTCTTTCTTTCCCTTTTTATGTCTAGCATTGCAACTGCATTTACACACGAGACCATGTTTAACATTTTGGGGCATGCGACCTACAGTATGGATTAGGTTATTTACGGTGGAATTAGCGGTGGGCAGTTTCCTCTCACTGTTTTGTGTTTGGTGTTCATGATTGTATCTGTTGATGTGTCTTTGCTAATCTTGTTGTATTTGCCTATACTGAGCGCGTTGTCATTACATTTTTTATTTTTGTTTAGATTTAGGATACTTTTATCTGGCAACAAAACCATATAGGTCTATATATATATACACCATTCATATGTAATATCATTAGAAATGCACCACAAACATTAGACTAACCGTTTCTTGTATTGTTATTAACATATAGTCATAGTCTAATAATACATAATGTTGGACAAATAGTAATAGCCAATCACACCTAAACAATGCATTATATGATTTATGAAACGATAAACGTCTGTGTTATCTGCCAACTGAGACTGCAATGTATTCAAATAAACCACATAACCCCCTTTGTCTGCTGTCTGCCTTCTCACAGTGTTAAAGCATATGGTCATACCAGCTACTTTCTATGTATTTAACAATGATTGAAAGAATGTGAGTTTAATTTGTATTCAGAAAAATGCATGGTTTACCCGAATAAATCCCATCTCTCTACAAGCCTACAAAATGAAGATTTGGAGCCACAAACATCTAATGGATGTCGACGCATCTTATATTGTGGGAAAAGGATGTAGAAATAGCGCCGCAGCATATGTTCAGTGGGCAATAAAAGTGAAAGATTTACAGTTTTCGCCTGACCCCCAACAGCCTCACACCCTTTAAAGAAATACTGACAATGATTTACAACGACACACAACAGTCAGTCTGCCCAAACTTCTCCAACTCTCCAGATTATCACCAAAATACAAAATAGAAAATTAATTTAACTGTGATTTATAATGTTAATTAGACTAGTGCAGTGTTTAGTATTTATCTATTTTCAGCTTCCACGACATAAAATAATTACTTTAGAAAAATCGAACTCCTATTATAATTGTTATTGTTTGGTTTGGATTCTAAATGTGGTAACCGGTTTTAAACAATCTACACAAACCTATATGTCTGAAATAGGAAATTCGATGCCCCTATTTATATGCTACATAGCCTAAAAGCTATGCATCCATCAGAGCTTAATTTATTTATCACAAGCTACACAGTCTGTCACTGATTGTACACTATAGCAAAAATGGACATTTACACTATTCTAGATATAAAAGAAAGTGCAATTCTCAAATCGCACGCCAAGTGTTGACAATTAATGTTGCATAATAAAAAGACAAATAATCGGACTAGCTCTATGCAACCTAAAGGTATGTCCAAAAACACATACATCAAAGGGCGCAATTTATCAAATAGATGACACACATCGTCATTTAGCAAGACCGGTCAGAAAGAAATGTTGAAAAATGTACCTACCCAGCATCCATTGGATAGGATTTTGTGTTAATGTGCAGGATACAGGTTCAGCGATCAGACCGTTTGGAAATTATTTTCTTGGGATCTCTTCAGTTTTCAAGTCTGATAGAGTCCTTGCGATTAATGACGACGCCGTGTTTCTAGGGGGACGCGCTGCATTAATTATTTAGACAATCACGTGATCAAGAATAGAGAGCGGAGTGGTATAGTCTCCGAATTATATCTCCGAATGCAGACAGCGCAGTTTAATGCATCTTAGGGGGCTGTCTAGCTTGGCGAGGCTTCTCCGAGCAGCTGAAAATCAAATATGGCCGTATGATAGCCATTGCTGGAGAGCAAAGACGATGGGTTCCTACATTCGGAGCAATGTCATTGAAAATGGCACTGCCTTTGGTTCTCATTTATTGCTCTCAGACATGTAGGTCAGTGTAGCTACACCATACTGGTTGTGTTTGCTCTGACCTCATTGCATTCTCACGCGCCATAGCCCATATATTTCTCGCGTCTGGAAAAGAGAAAACGTATATTTAACAAGTAATAATAATAATAATAATAATAATTATAATAGCAGCTATAAAAGCACTTAGACACGAATGATGTTCATGTAGAGTTAGGGTAGTTATACATGTGGCCCCCAACAGCCAATATACACAAACGCGTGCACGCGCGCGTGGTCACGCGCATCACGCATCCCTTTATCTGAAGCCTCTACAGTTACATTTTGTTTGATGAGTATCATTGTCTGCTCTACTGCATTTTATCCATATACGTTTTGCACTAAAGCACACGTTAGCTTTTTCACTCTTGACTGAAACGTGTGCCAATTAATGAGTTTGGTGAAACTATGGCAATATAGTTGCAGGAAACAATTAAAAAAGTAATATTTATTAATACATTTTTTCGATCTGTTAACAAAAGACTCATAGGTCATCTCTAACGTAGGCCTATCAATATTGGCTGCTGCTCTCAATGTAGGCTACATAGCCCATATAAACCGACCATATAACTCTACTAACGGCTAATGTATTAGCTACTTATAGGCACATAAAGTGTGAGTTTAACGAATACCTTTCTAGCCTTAATTGTTGAAAATTTAAAGGTCCTTCAATCGCAAAACATATAGGCTACACGCATTTTGTAAGTCACATGCACTCATGCACGTAAAACTCAACAAAATAGCATTCAATATATATATTGAGGTTGATATTTTGATTACTGCCCAGGAGAATTCTGGGGAAATCTTTCATCACCCCTCATCATTATCATTATTATCAAAAGCGATGAATCTAATAATAACTCAATTAGCTATACTGAGAATGGTTTTGGTGCTTTCGTAGTGTTTGAGCATAGTTGTTAGAAATATACAAGCTTGTTATTGTGATAATAACTACACCTATACATACATTGATTATTATTAATGCATCATTAAAATAATTATAATAAAAGAACTTAGTACCTATAGTCTATGTTGTTCCTAAATTATGTAAAGTAAATTACACTAGTTGGTAAGATATATTAAGACACGGTTAAAGTAATTTAAATGTATATCTTGTAGAAATGTTTATTTTTCCAATATACTTTTCACATCTTGATGCACAATACAAGGTAAAAAACATTTACAAAAACAAATTGCCAACCAAACCAAACAGACTGCATTGGTATTAGACAAATGCACAAATCAGAACAATTTGGGGCTGCAACTGGCAACACACGTATTGTTTTAACAAATTTGTAACTACATTTTACGTATTGAACGTACTTTTCAATGGCTTCGTTTAAAAACGAGTGGAAAAGCTATCCAAATCAATGCGAATAGCGCCTGTGAGAAATGCAGTAGGTTCGGCGGGTCAGGGGTTTAGAGGTCAGTCCTCGCGGCTGAAATCTGTCTAAGGCGAAAGAAGAGGTGTCCCCTGGATGAACCTGCCACTGTTGCCTTGTCGAACTTCAGTTAAAATACCTTTTCAGCTCCTCGTCCTTAAGACTTCACAGGGAAGACCCGTCTAGATAAAAAGAGCCCCTTCTTTTTTTTTTGTCATTGTCTTGTATTCAAGACAATGAATAATAGGAGAAAATCTGTCTTGAAACGTGACGTGAAAGCGCCTGATCAGTGTGGTGTAAATTTAAATAATTCAATATTAACTAAGAACACTGGCTAACCCTCGTAGAAGCGGCATGCTAATAATTCACAGGTGTTCAAATGTATTTTCGATTTTAAAAAAGGTTAATCGAATAATTTAAACTCTTGTGTGTGCTAAACGATAAATGTACAATTCTCCGATCAAATAAATAACGACAAAAGACAATTAACAAAGAACAAAAAACAACAACACATGTCCTAAATATTCTGAATTAGACATTTCTGATCAGGAATATCTAACCAATAGATTCGATTCTATGGTTTTATGGCAAAAGCAAGCCTCTGAAAATGCCTAATGTGTACAAAGATGTCAAAATAACCGAAAGACACAGAAAGGCATAGAAATAATGTCTTGTTTAGGAAACAGTAGAAATTATCCAAAACGTAATAATACGAAATAAGTTAAAAATGTATAACAAATATAAAAATACAGATTAATTAATTATCGACATGACAAAAGGTTACTTATTTGTGCTGAGCTTATATGCAATTTATGGTATTTTCAAGTATATTTCTGTGCATGTATTTTTTAGGGCTATTTTACATTTTGTAATATGAAATTACATAATTTGAAATTAGAAAATCATTCCAAACCATTTTAGTTCAGTAATTAATGCAAACTGGTCCCCTAAAATGAAGATAGCGTTATCGCTATGTTGTAACTTGAACATTAGAGGAGGACAGCCATAAAATGTTTGGAAAACATCTTGAAAAATTGTGAATATGTCCAAAAATATAAAGTTTTCTTACGATATTGTCCCTCTTCGAGGAATTAGTTAGAGACTCTGCTTTAGCACCTCTCACTAAGACTCATTGATTTTGTAGCCCATTCCTGAGTCAACACTTCTTGGGCCAATATTCTCTTAAATAACATAAAAATACTAAACGCATCCATGCAAAAGTCAAATACAACCTATGTCCGCTATATACAATGCATTTGTAAAAGTTTCCCATCATAAAGTTGTGATTTCAGTCTGGTTATCCTTTTGAATGCTTTCCAGATGACTGGAGGATGATGCAGATCTGCCCTTGGTGTTCGGTAGTTTGTGATCTTTCTTCCATTTCATCCTTCGATTTTGAAACCAGATTTTGATCTGCCGTTCCGAGAGACAAAGAGTGTGTGCAATCTCTATCCTTCGCCGTCTAGTCAGATACCTGTTAAAATGAAATTCCTTCTCAAGTTCCAGAACTTGCTGCCGCGTGTAAGCGGTTCTTGACCGTTTTGGTTCAGATCCTGTGTAATCCGGGTTAACTGTGACAAAACACAAACAACAAAGTCAGTACCAAATGTTGGTGTATTGGCATATAAAACAACACCACAGTTCATCCCAACTGATTTCCACTCCGCTTTTAAACTTTTAGATAGCTAATATGAGGAGAGCTTGAGATAGATAGAATAATAATGGAAAGAAAACCACAGCAACAAAGTTTTAACCACTGCCGGTCAATGTAATACTGTAAGATTTCACCTCAAATCATCCCTGTGTCCATATTACATTACCATAATTAATAAATATGTTGTAAAGAGCTTCGAGGCGTTCACATAGCAGCATTTTTTTCTGAGCAATAAAAATTTATGACTTGTGTAATTGGGGAGGCCTTCCAAAGACGTCCATAAATGTTATCCTACACTGAATGATTTCGCTGTATCTATAAAAGTAGACCGCATTTGGACTCAAAAGTGACCTGGTAGAAAATAATTCTTACCAGTAGTTACATGAACTTTCTTCATCCAGGGGTAAACTACTGCTGGCTGTTTGGCTTGTGTCCCGTTTTGGATCTTATTTTGCTGCTGTCCACAAGTCCGGGGACCGGCATTTTGTACTGGGGGACATGGGTCGGCGTGTACGGGAAAAGAGCTAGGGTTGCTGGCTCTGTCTTGCACATGACCCCGAGGCTGCACTGTGCTGTCCTGCCCAGCGTTGATGGTGTAGGGCTGCTCTGTGTAGCTTGACCGTGTATAGATCCCTGGATGCTGAAAGTCTGTGTCCTGCGCTGGGCTGTAGAAGTCCGAGCCCTGGTCAGGTATATAGTTATTTTGGGAATATTCCTCACAAGGGGGAAATTTTGGATCCACATACTTAGAGTTCACCAAATACGAACTCATGGCCATTAATTTCTGAAGGTAGAAAATACAAATTTTTCTCGAGTTGTCTTTTTTTCCTCCCTCCATAAAGCCCTCCTACTTGGTGTCAACTGAATAAAGTTAGCGAACCATGTGACCAGATTGGCCAATAGAGGTGATGCTAGTTCACAAACGGTAAACATATAGCCTACCTTCACTTAAAATATAGCAGCAGAAAATAAATAAACCCATGTTGATAACAAAACAATATTTTTTTTTTACAGTGAATTGCATTTACATTGGCAAGAAACAAACAAATAAGCAAAACGACAAGATAGGTTGACTTATGTTATATACTATAAACCAAGGCACGTACTCCAGCTTAGTTATGATTAAAACATATATTTTTTAAACATAGATAATCACGATCTTGAATGTTTTACGCATTATTCCAAGTTAAAGGCATGCAGTTAGGCCAAGAAACAAAAGCCATACAAAAAGCCCCTTGGCATAAAAGAATAATGACTGAAGACAATTGATGAGGACTGTCTTTGTCAAGAAAGAGGTCATCCAAAAGTTACACGAATCTCATCCCTTCATCTGCTCTGCCCCTTTCAAACAAAGTGTCCAAGAAGCCTACAGACTTAAAGCCGGTCTAGGAATACAAATACATTTGGGAACAAGAATAACACAATGAGGGAAATTCCATATAGTTATATCTTATTAGGCTTATTGATAAACAACATTGGTTATGCATGTGAATGTAAGCTTCCAAGAAAAATGTATGTCGATATTTTATAGTTTGCAATATATTGTCTACATGTTTAGTCGAAGACCTGAACTTGGTATGTATGTTTTTGGTGACAGTTAATTACAAAAACGGTGACCTCAATTTTCCTCCTTTCTGGCTATTGCGGGCCATAGAAAAAGGTGTCATTGTAACACCTTTGACAGCTTGACTATCTGAAGTAATACATGCCTAATAGGACAGTAAAAGTCAATACATCGAAGTTTTTGCATCGACCATGTACTCCCCTAGGATCGAATCTGTGACTGTAATTTCATCACACAAATTCGGTTCTACAGGGTATATATAGACGACGGAATATGATACACAGCTCTAATCTGAACTCATGACAAAAAGCATAATACCTGTCATAATGATAATATACGTTTGCATAAGGTATAACATGTAATAACAGCATCATATCTAACAAATACAATAAAACACAACTATGATTTAGTGTTGTTATTCGTTTGCCCCAACAACACATTTCAAACTCCTATTATAAGAAGACAAAAAGAACGAAAAATATAGACAATTTCCAACTGTTCAGCTCAAAATAGATAGCATGCAAATATATAGTCACTATGTCGACTCTATAGCAGATGTTCCAAGCCATAGACGATTGCCAATATATCTAAGGATGAAAAGGCCATTGGGGTCAAACTAAATCATTTGCAAAGATATCAAGAAGTTCAATTATTTTTCTCTATTTGACAGCTCAAAGGGTGCAAAAGTTTAGCAGATCCTCTTGAACCATTAATAACCATTGCATATCATTCTGCAGGGATTTGGGGGAGACTATTTATGTTGATAAACGTTATAAATCTGTTTAAATCTGTTCAGTTCTGATTAAAGCATATTACCCCAGGTAAAAAATAAATAAATAAATAAATAAATAAATAAAAAAAAATTAAA
>JAODUH010000014.1:3151288-3180181 GCA_027564835.1 Typhlichthys subterraneus | reverse complement strand
AGTGTTTCCACCTTAACTGAAAATACTTCACTGATGCGTCCAAATAGCAGTGAAAATTTCAGCAGAGAAGTCAAAATTAGTCTTTGTTCCGTCCCTGGCCAGTGAAATTGATGAATAAAGTGACCATTAATGTTGGCCGATTTACTCTCAGTCACGAGGACAATTTATCGACCAGACACCCTGCCGAAAAGTGTCTACATTTCTGTTTGTCAGCAACACACTCAAACATCCGAAAAAGAGAGTTTCAAAGGAGAATGTAATTGCTGGCCTGACCCATAAACTAATTTAGGCCAGACGTCTAGCCATTTCTATAGCTTTATTGGACCCTGTTTCTTCCTGCTTTAAAGTAATTACACGTACAAGTTGGACAATAAATTCGAAATATGCCCAACACCTCACTCAATCGTAAACACTTTATTAGTTCCTCTAATAATGGCGAGTTGAAACCCCCAGTTTACTCCAACAAAGGCTTTAATACATTTTGATAACATACAATAGCTTTCTAAAGGATTATCTAAAATCGTACAAAGTTGTCTATAATGTTTTGGAATTTTCATTATGGATTCCAGTTATAGCAGAGGCCTACAAAAGGTTTCCAGCATTGATAATTTTAAACCATTTGAAGATTGTTGTCTGTACGACTTTGTACTTCAGGTATGTTCATAAATACCTAAATGACAATAGTGTTTGGAGGTCAAGTGGAAAATGTGGACTACTGATAAAAATACCAAATGTGTTTGTTAGGCTAATGGGACTGAAATTGGACTTAACACTGCCTTAGCAGAGGGCATGACGTCGGCCAATAGTTCGTAGTATACTTTTGGATCAAACATCCTGTGGGAAATAATTCCTCACTGAATCTTGTGAAGTGCGAATATGATTCATGAAAATGTCATATAACGAAATATAGACCTACCTGAGACAAAACGCAGCCAATGCCCACGCTGCACAAAATAAGTAAATAAAAATATATAAAAATTTAAAAAAATAATATATATACCTAATTTATAATCAGATAAGTGCAGTGATTACTCTTTATGTTACACTGGCTGTCAAACAAATAATGTTACACAGGTTGTCAAACAAATAAACAAATTAAGCCTATTGTCAATACACGTTATCGGGGGTCATCTGTACCAATATCACAATACCAATCTTTAGGCTTCACGAAAACCTGAAAGTCTAGGACGCCTACATATACAACAGATTTCTAAGATCCCACTAGTTTCATTGCGGCATCCTTATAAACAGATGTGGGATAATGGCAACAAATCACAGCTAGTCTTTGCAGCTTCTCTCCCTGTTAACCTTCTTCATTTTCATCCTTCTGTTCTGGAACCAGATTTTCACCTGTCTCTCTGTTAAACTAAGTATACGGGCGACTTCGTAGCGCCGGTCTCTGGTCAGGTACATGTTGTAGAGAAATTCTTTTTCTAGTTCTAAAGTCTGGTATTTTGTGTACGGGCATCGCTTCTTTCTCGTCGAGCGTGCATGAATCCAGTTGGCCACAGGGTTGTCTGCAAAGGAGGGAGATACAAGCATATCGAACGCTTTTAATATTGTTTTCAAATACAGCGCTTGAAATTAGGTTGTCTCACTTTCATATGCAATAGCACATTACGCGTGCATTATTTTTCCCAAGTCGTACGTAGCACGAGACACTTTTATAGGTTAGTAAAACCAGGTTTACACACCCAGCTCATGCAGTTCTTAGGGTTGTAAATCAGGGGTCTATTTCGTTTACTTACTTGGGTCAAGTTGTTTTTGTTTCTCTTCTTTAGGCTCGCCATGGCTCGAAAGATCACTTCCAATGTTCTCTTTTGCTGCCTTCTCGATGCACTCGGATCCAACAGCGAAATCAGTAGCGACTGGCCGAGTCTCCCTTTCAAAAGTGTCACAATCGGTGCTTTTCGATGGAAGACTTTCGGGCTTTGAATACTGCCGATTGTTGGAGTGATATTCGGAAAAGGCAACGTGGTTGGATATGGGTTCTATCCAGGAGCGGACATATCTGCCATCCGAAGCGGACAGATGAGTCTGATGAACGTATGGATGATATATTCCCGGCAGTGCGGTGGTGGGCTGCGGATGAATCGACGACCAGGATTGCGGAAAAACGGCTGACTTTGGCGCAAAGTTGCAAGATGAGAAATGTGCGTTGTCCCCACCTGGTAGCCTCGAGGTCATAGTATGCGGACCTTGAATAAAACGTGCGCCGTATAAATCCTCTGTCTCGTGTCCCATTATAGAATCAACATAGCAGTTAGTAAGCGTGCTACTGGTAGACATTTTGATCCCCTCGTACTCATATAAAAGGTTACACTGTTACGGGAAGCTTCCCCCTGAACAATCATAGTATTTTTGCTGGCCTCATCTACGGGGATTGGTTACATGGATCACGTGATCATATTTACCAATACAGCGACTAAATCAGTCATCTGATATCTGGGTTTAATTTAAATTATATTTCAGGAAGGCCATTCAAAGATGTGAAGAAAATGTCAGAATAAGTAGCCTATGGTTTTCCCTACTTGCGCCCTGTTTTTATGAATTCCGGACAGACTGGCTAATATCCAATTTTTATATACACAACACATGTAATCATCTATGGTCCATATCTTCATATTTTTTATTTAAATAAAAGAAACACCAGAATATTGTCATGATACGCCCATTGCTAGTAAAAGGTTTTATAGACTACGAAGTCCTCGTAAAATCAATGTAATAACATGCTGTAAAATAGCAGACGTAATTTCCGTTATTGTGCCCATTGTTAATTTCTATTCTGTGAAGATTTTTTTCCTGAACTGTTTCTGAACAGGATTCATGCGGAATTAAGATTTGTAAAACGTTTGTGTTATTGGTTGTGTTATTTCAAAGGAGGGCAATGATGTCTTAATGTATCAATATATATTTTATGAGGTGTGTGTGATTATAGCCTGCATTGCCTTAATAAAAAAGATCCTTCTGTAGATATATATTTTTAAAGTCTAATCGGAGAGAATAGCATGCATGCATATTTTTGATCGAATCTGATAATTACATTGTTGTGTTAGCCTACTAAGAACAGCATGCTGCGACCTTCACTTTAAGTATACAGGCATATATATAATCCAATATATTAGACATATTAGTACAAAAACAGATAAAACAGTGTTAGGCTATAATTTCCTAATGTATTTTCTTCTATAATTGGATTGAATAGTGCAAGATGGCAATTGTTGCACATTACAATAGATGTGCAATTATTGCTTGTTAGCTGTTTTTGGACATATTACAACAAACAATACATTTTAAGTATATGTGCCTATACTATTATAGGCATAGGCCTACTGAAAGTAGACATGTCTGAACATATGAACGAATTATTCTTTGCCTGAAAATATGAATGAATTCCTCTTTATTTGACAATTTCACAATAACTATTTTTTATGCAATGGAAAATAAATAGTAAAAATCAGGTTTACTTTGATGTTGATGAAAGCGATATAGCCAGAAGAAAGTAGCCATATAGACTTAATAGACCTTCTGTAATCTAAGTTAACTGTACTGTTTTAATAATCGTTGTACATTTTCATAATTAAAAGATAATTTGCTACCTATAGTTCAAAAATATGTGACCTATAAAAAAACGAATATCAAGTGTGATTATTTGTGGCAAGTGTGGCTATTTAGGCTACATGCTTTTAGCTGAGACCATCGAACATTATAGACCGTAGAACAATGGTCTCTGCATATGCATCTTTCCTTTATATCAAACTGGCACAGAACAGATCAGACTACTAAAAGTAAGACAAAGCAGAACATACCAAGTATGAGTTTCAAAGCAAATAGCCAGTTCAGAATGTTGAATCTGTACAATGTTAGGTTGTTAACCCAATATCACATATAAAAAAACATGATGGAATTTCAGTCTATTTATTGCAGGATACATGCCACAAACATGCAATAGATTCACAGGTTACCAAATGTAGGCTACAGCCATTTAAAAGGCATACTAGTTTCATTATAGAGCCGTGCTCGCTCAGCACAAACATGATTCACTGTGAATGTAAACAGATTCTGTACAAATAGGTCGTCGTTGCGACATCTTTTTACGGTAAGAAGGCTATAGCAATGCCTATTAACAGAGAAATACGTATACATAGGCTGACCACAATCATTTATAACCTAATTGTTACCCTGTGAATAAAATGCAGCAAAACATACACACAATGCGAAATAAGATAGCCTAATAAAATTGTCAACTTTAGTCACAGTTTCATTGAAATTGAAAGTTAAAGGTCCAATGCATCCAAGGATGGAATGGATTGGAGATAAACAACTATCACCTTTAGACGCAAGTTCAGGAAAATGTGAGATTTGATGTAAGTTCACGGATGCGATTTTCTCTGCTCATTTTCTTCAGTTTCATCCTACGATTTTGAAACCAGATCTTGACCTGTCTATCAGTCAGGTTGACGCTTCGGCTGATCTCTAGGCGGCGCTCTCGTGTCAAATACATGTTGAACAGAAACTCTTTTTCCAATTCTAACGTCTGGTGCTTTGTGTATGGACATCTCTTCTTTCGGCCACTTTTAGCGGTTAACCAGTTGCTTGTTGGCGTATCACTCTTGCACTCTGAAAGAGATTGAAAGACGTTTAAGGGTACGCACGTTGGCCTATAATGAAGTTAAATAGGCCTATGTAGCATGGTAGCATATGCTTGTAACACTTTATCAAAAAATTCACAACAAAGGGGAAAACATTTTATGAAGAAAAAAAATGTAATCTAGGAATATTATTTAAATAATATGCCAGCTAGGCAAAATCAAGATACATGCCTTAATAAATATGACATATTAGCCTACATTTGTTTAAAATATTATAACGTCTGAGGCCTAACATAATAATAGGCCCAACAATGGGTTGTATTTGTATAAATGCTTTAAACTTTCAAGAATCAGTTAGCATCATGTCATTTGCACCCATGAAACAATTTGGGCGAAAATCACTTACAGTAAAATATTGGCCTATTAAAATTATATACATCTTATATATGCTATAATCAATTAAATGAAATCAAATATGCATATCTTTTCAGGATTAATGTTTACAGTAAGTAGACATTTACAAAATGATTCTCCTATTTAATAAAAAACAAGTGCATTGTAGAAGCTGCATTGTATTCTGTATTGACTGTTACTGCAACCCGAGAAGGGGTCTCATTAAACATTACGACTTTAGGGTTGTTTGTGTTTTATACTGGGTTTTATGACGCTGGAGCGTTCGCATTACAGCATCATTTTTATTGTATCCTACCCACCTTTCGCTTCCTTCTGTGGCGACTCGGGGCTGGACACAGGGGCTTCAGTGGAACAAGGTTTCTCCTCTGCGGTTGACTCCTGGTTAGGGCTTTCTTTGGGAACGGGTGTCCTGGAGGTCTCTCTGTTTTGCGGTACATCACCTATTTTCTTTTCCACATCGGTGTAAGAAGGCTGCAATTTGGGAGTGACTCGGTTGAGTTGCAGCAGTGTGGTACTTGGGCTTGTCGCCTCTTGACAGTATTCTTGATGTTTTCCACTCGCATAAGTTTGGCTAAGTCTAAAATAGCCAGGAACTGGGATCTCGGGGCCATCAGCAGAACAGGATTCGGGAATGACGTTCGAATGATATTCCGGAATTTCTGACGAGGTGACTTTATTGGCTCTCTTATCGTACATGCAGCAATTGCTCTCTTCCTTTATGCTCTGTGCAAATGTACAGTTCGACATTTGGCTGGATGGTTCTAATCTGCATGATCTAGTCGGATCAGTCCAGTTATCTATTTGAGGTATGTACGAGACATTCGTGGCCATGCTTTGGTGACTGGCCTCCCCTCTTTTGCTGAAAGACGGTAGAAATCCACAGGTTTGCATTCCGTAAGTTCCCATTTCAGAACCGGGCGGCATGTACATGTTGCTGTTGGAGTAAAAACTGTCCGTCCTGCAAGCCCCAATTAAAGAATCCACTAAAAACGTATTTGCTGCAGGAGAGCTACTGGAAAAGGACATTTTGATTAAGTTCTATACAGGAGAGAGATGTCCTTTGTAAGATGACATATTAGAAAAACAATCTCCGTGTAACTCAGGATGCCTCTCTGACCACATGACAAGCCCACCAATGAAATTTGAAAATGGCCTTGAGACGCAGTCTCTGTTCGCAGTACACAGACGCATTGACTTAAGTCTCGCGCAGACGTGGTCAACAGCGACACCTAGAACACGGACTTGAAATTGATTTCGAGACTAGCACACGTTCTCCAGGTTTGAAGCTAAGTAAATTAAGTAAAAAAAAACACTAAATCGGATTACGTGCAGTTTCGCATTTCACAGATACCTTTATTCATTGGTCTAACGCGAGAAACAGCCGCAAGCCGTGCCTGGCGAGAGAGAGAGAGACAGAGAGAGAGAGAGAGAGAGAGAGAGAGAGAGAGAGAGTGTGTGTGTGTGTGTGTGTGTGTTTGCGTGTGGTGACTGAGCAAGAGAGTGAGGGCATGAACGTGTGCAGCATTGCGCAAGGCCTGCTGCAGCCTTTTAAAATTGAGCCCGTTCTATTGAATTATTTACAGAAAATCAAGAAGGTATATATGTTTAAGCCAGTGCCTTAATATTTAGATCAACATCTATTTGAGAGATTTATGCAGAGCAGGCTAATAGTAAACCAGATTATCAACCATGCAACATGCAAACATTTTCGTCATATTTAAATATTAAACGTGTTATTTATTGGTTTGATGTCTTTTTTTTATGTGTAATTGGCAGACACAAAACACTCACATTAAAATGTATTTAACAATGTAGCCTATTAGCCCATTATTATTATTATTATTATTATTATTATTATTATTATTAGTAGTAGTAGTAGTAGTAGTATTAGTAGTAGTAGTAGTAGTAGTATTAGTATTATTAGTATTATTAATTATAAAACATTTATTTAACCAGGATCGTCCCGATACAAAAGACTATACTAGGTAATGTGTTAATTGAAAAAATGCAAAATGTACTTTTAATCACAGTACTTAAAATAGGCATAGCTACACATAGTCCTACGATAAATGTTTAGGCCTAGTGAGCCATCTTGTAATTTTCCTTAACATATCTATTATGCTATGCCTTAATTTAACAGTTTTAAGTTATAATGGCTTTTAATGTCCATTGTAACAACCGATATAAAAAAGAAAACTCCCAAATAGACTATGCAACATATAAGAAGTTCGATATGCCCTATGCCAAATACACATGCGTTAAAAAATGTTTAAAGGAAATCAATGAATACACGATGGAATTTTGCTTTCGCATGTGCTTTGAATTGTAATCCTTTAACGTAAGATTCTAAGATTATAATTATAACAGTGTTTTAAATGTATTGTATCCTGTTTGTAGCATAAATAACAGTTAGTTTTTACTAATTGAAATCATTGGAGAATTATAATTTGTTGCACTAAACCAAAATAACAAATGAAAAAGCCAGATGCTTTTGAACAATGTTATTAATAATTTGATTTAAATTGATTTAAATCGCACAAATTTTTCCCCGTATAGGCCTATTGTCAATTTCAAAGACGCAACAGGTTAAATCGATGATTAAAAGTAAACACGACAAAGTGATGTTGCTTTATTCAATCAGCATAAGAAGGTCATATACCTTTACCAAATAATTTACATTCGTTTTTAAACGTATTCCTTTTTCTATGCATATATTGACACCAGTTATTACAAATGTTATAGCCTAAACCTAAATTAGGTTTTATTATTGTTTACACATTGACTTAATTATATTTGATCAGATAGTAATTAAATCGATCTTGATATTTGCAGAAAGATTAACGTGACAATGTTCAACTGCAAAATAAAATGTTGTGGTTTTGGACTATAGAAAATAAAGAAACGTTTAAGAAAACAAGTCAAAACAAATACAATAATTGAAGTTACTATACGATCAAATGTTACATATTGATTGTTATTCAATGAAAGGATAGCAATGAAAGCATAGCCATATTCATTATATTAATAGACTATGGTAGTTTCACTTTATGAAAGGAAGCTACAAGCCTGCCATCGTGTGGATATTATAAGAAGGCAGAATAGGACTTCGGACAATGCAATGCAATGCAAGACACATGTATTAGGCTTCTGTATGGCAATGGTGGAATGCATAATATATTATGTAATACATTTAAAATTGTATTGTTTATTTATATGTTGATTCAATAAAGAAATATATTTTTGGAACAATAAGATGTAGTCTATAGGTAACAGTGTGTGATGTTATTATTTGCCAGATGTGTCTCAAAAGTACCCGAGACACTTTATTATCAACGAATCAACTTGCTTGGTATACAAATATTTAATTATTTATAAAATATATTGCATGAATGCTCGAACTCGAGGTTACAAAGAGAAAGGTATGGCCAATTATTATTACATTTCAACATAAGCCATAGGTAAAACCAGTAGAACCTTTAATGTCGTTTTTGAAGAATGAACATTTCTAAGGTTTAGCACATATTAATTGTTATAAGCTAAAGGACCTAGAAAATATATCCACATGTTAAAATGAATGTATTAGCTATTAAAGGCGCCCCAGAGATAAAGGGCTATACAAGCAAACGAAAAGAATTAGTAGCATATTTTCTTCCTTTTCTTCACATTTCACCCTGACCTTAAGACAAGGAAATATCACTCACGTAGTATTCAACAACAAATGTCCAGTTGCCCCTATTTAGACATTTACAGCTACTTTTATTGTACTGTCTAGACAGTTCAAGGTTTAGTAAGTAAACAATCCAGTGTTAAAAGAAAACAATCGTGCATTTAGGTCAAATTTAAGCAAAATTATTATAACATTCTGATGGTGGTTTGTTTGGATTGTATCAGGTTATTGTTACGAACACTAAATTATAGCCTAATTGAAATAAAAACACAATACTTTATAAATATTTATAAATAATTTCAGAGTAGTAAGTTGGCTACACATGGCGTCTGCCTACTGAAATGTGTGTTGCTAACTATAATACAGTATGAAGGCAAATAAATACAACAAGCGGGTTATGATTAAAATATAGCTAGGCCGTGATGATGAAGCCAACGTAATTAAGATAAATGCGTTTCATCAGGCTATTCGCGTTCATACCATGGATAGAAATGTTTGACAGTTTTGAAATGGTCAGCAAAAGCGCTACCACGTAAAAAAATGTTTGCGTTCCTCAGTATTGTACCTATATGATGCAGGCCTTAATGCATCCGGTGAGCCTATCGGCTCCACAAGGTAAATTGTCAGAATAAAGGATTCCCAGTAAAATATTGTAGACGATCCCGGTTGATTTTTTTCTCTTTCATTCTTCTGTTTTGAAACCAGATCTTCACCTGCCGATCTGATAGGTTTAACATTCGGGACAGTTGAAGGCGCTTCTCTTTGTTTATGTACACGTTGAAGAAGAACTCTCGTTCAAGTTCTCGAATCTGGAATTTGGAGTAAGGGCATCTCTTTTTTCGTGTTTTTGTTGAATCTGAAAATAAAACAATTATGTTTAGTATAGGAAGGAGCAGATCAATGCAGTATTTGGATTGCAAACATCAGGATAACTGTCCTCTTTCAGTACAAAGGCTTTCTTTCTGCAGTGGTGCACTGCATACAGTATAAGCACATGCGTGGCTACACACACACACACACACACACACACACACACGCACGAGCATATACCCACACACACAGCATGAAATAAATAGAGGATGACTTGTACATTTGTATATTTTTGTTTGAATATTGAAGGTTCAGCCACATAGACATATTTTGTTCACATGTGACGATGTAGGCAAACAACAAACAAAAATATTCTGAATACAATGAAACATCATCAAATATTTATAAGCGACAAAGATAATATCGATATGAATAGAAAAAGATAACTGTTGGTTATTAATCTGTTTCCGGACACTGTAAATATATTTATAGCAATACAATAAATGTTATTGGGGTATAAAGGTTTTGCATGCTTATAAAGAGGCACGTAAACGTCGCCTGACACTGAGTAACTCTGCCTTTGTCTGCAGTTCTACCTACTCCGTTCGTTGTTCTTGTCGTAGTTGGAGGATGAATCCTCTTCGGTGCTTTCAGCTGGGTCTGCCTTGGACTGTTCTGGTTTATTTGAAGTCTGATTTTCATTGTTTGGGACATCCCTGGGGACAGAAGAATCTGTCTTTTGTTTGGGGTGCTCGGGGCTGGGCTTCTCAGAGTTAGCAATATCCAGAAACTGGTCAAACCCTTGAGGAAGCACTCCATTTCGGCCAACATTGGCGAGGAAATTGCACGGCGAGTTCGTAGGCCTACCGTGGCCATACAACGAGTCATTTTTGAATATCACATCCGCTCTGCTAGAGGACTGGATTAAATCCCGATGCATTATCTCGTCGGCTGAATAATAAGAGGCGTAATTGCCCCTGTAGTGCCATTTACTGTGATGATCCAATCCATAATCTCTGAAACCGACTTCTCGTACAGGTTGGATTTGAGCTATGTTGGGAGAGTATGGGAAATTAATTTGACACGAAGTAGTCTGCGGTAGAAAAGACGTGACCGATGGAAAATCGGGCGTCGAAACATAATAAGTACAACTCGGTAAATACATATTTGACGCACAATTGCCACGATCATCGTATTCCGTCATCTTTTCCCTTTCCTCTTGCAATAGTGAAAGGAATTATCAGCCAGTGTGTTAAACTTTGTCCATGTAGGCTATAGTACCGAAGTCGTATGGAGAGAACTCGCAAAAGCGAAAAAAAAGGGTAACCTAGGCAGACCTGCAATTCATCTTGATCGATTCTTGAAGTAATTGTGTCATGTGATCCGGTAAAGAAATTACCATACATCAATATCAGTCATTAAAAACTGTCCAAGGAAACTCAAGTGGGCGCTTGCACGAGAATTCATTGGTTGTCTGGGCGCACAGGCAACTCCTCTCTGCCTTCTTGTCCTATAGCTATAGCACGGAAAAGAAATGTGTAAAGCATCGATTATTTCGTCAAAGGTTGAGAGTATAGCATATACTTCATTCTGCAATATAAACCGCACATATAGGTCTGCAGGTCTAATTCATATTTTTGTTAGTTTATCGTGTGTGCACACCATCACCATGAGGTGGTTGTATCAGCATTTAGATTGCAAACATTGAAATGTACCTCCAATCATTCTACGAAACTTTTAATTGCTGGGCCACGTAGCTACAGTAGCCGTTTTCACATTTGGGATACTGATCACACACAGTGTTCTTGTACTGTAAATATGAATAACAATAGACTAGTAATAATAAGAATAGCTGTAATGCAGTTGAAACGTATCCTCCTTGATTTACCTATTTGGAATTACATTTAATAACAGTTATTTAGTCTTGGCTAAAGTGAAAGCTTGGCTATATGCTACTGTACATGCCAGCAGGCTATTTCATGTTTTAGTTTTTCTAGACATTTGTTTAAAATTAATGTTAAAATGTTGACTTTACACATAGTTTATTGGAATATTTTCAAATAAAATATCATAGTCTAAACTAAACAATGAAACGCATTGCTATTTTTAAAGAAGCTTAGCATTGCCAATTACAAAAACAATAGCGCCTTTGACCGTCTGCGGTCTTCTTAAGTGATGCGCCAAAACTACACTAACAACGGTCTGCACCAAATTATTTTATTACACCAACAAAGGAACGCTTTATAGTTGAGTGCAGGCTTTTAGAAGAAGACTGCAATGCTGAGGTAAAGGCCTACTCTATAAGGAAGTAAAAGCTGGTTAAGGCTATGCTATCAGTTAGGCATATGCTATTTTAGTCTTAGTTTTTTTTTGTTGTTACATTTAGCATATAGCCTAAAAACATATACACTATATAACTAACATATACACTGTTAGGCATACGTCACATAAATAGCACTTAAATATGCAAACATTTATTCTTTCGAAAACATTATTATCTTTCAACGTGATGGATGAACCTGTAGGTTACTGTTGACTTATGTAAAGGCCGCAACATATACTCAATTGTCACCGTCTATCCTTTGCAAAAGAAAAGAGAAACAATGAAAAGCCTAAATGTATAAATAAACGTAGGACATATGCATATACCCAAAGCAGTAGATGACAAAAAAAGGCTACTCTATATGTAGACTATAAACGCAATATAGACAATAATTCGTATAACATGAATAGTGATATTATATATTATAACGATAGCCAATATAATATTATTATTATTATTATTATTATTATTATTATTATTATTATTAGTAGTAGTAGTAGTAGTAGTAGTAGTAGTAGTAGAAATAGTAGTAATAATAATAATAATAATGTATTATTAGTATTGTAATATCATCCAGGCCACATGATATAGGCTAGGTGTATAGGCTATGTTGTGATGAATGCAGTAAGCCTATATATATATGATTTTGCACATTCATTAAGTGGAAGACCTTCATTGGTTTAGCTTTATTGTATCTATATACTATTAACTTAGGTCTGGATCTGTCTTCTGTCTGTTGCCTACTGTTATTGATTGTTGATGTTTATTAAACGAGACCAACATCAACGCTTAGAAAGTGGGGAAATATTGTATTTAATTTAAGTCAGCAATATACAGCCTAACTTGACCTTAACCTTGTTTTGATACCCGCATGATCTGGAGAGATTGATCTTAAAAGTTGTTTTGCAGAATATCCATGCCCTCCGTAAAATTGATATAAACATTTAAGAAAAACTGGCACGTTAAGTTTACACCTATAACGATATGCGTTGCCTTGACATGCCATCAACATCAACGTGGTTAGGCCTACTTGCTATATAACAGCAATACAATTCAGACAAATCTATACTGCAGAATAACAATAACTATAAAGCATGAACTATAGGTTCTTTAGAATAATTTTAATAATGACAGTAGCTCATTTTAGTTGCAGATATTTCTGATACCAACTAAAAGTGTTTAGTTTAAGTGTGCATAAATTATAACCCAGAGAAACTGTATTAATTTAGTTCTGTGATTACATTTTTTTTTGTCTGTCCCTATTTTAGTAGACATATAGCCTACATTTTAGTATGTTTTTAGGCCTATTATGCCTGCTTTGTTATGTTTTATTTAAGTGAAGATGATGAAGTGACTCTTGAGAAGAAACAGATAGGCTCCTGCATATAAGCATTACTGATGTTGTCTGTCTGCTGAAGTGCTCTGGGGACTCCTTTCATTCAAGGCCAATAAATGGTGCATTTGGAACTATAGTTAAAAATGTCTACTTAAATTTAAATATAGAAATTCAGTATTCAGTATTTTATAAGTAGTTAATATTATCTAAGCTATATCGTCTTGTCTGCTGTGATTGCGGTTCTGTGCAGCATTGTTAGATAGATGCTTGGTTTATAAAAAAGTTAAATATTTAACCTTTAGATTTATTAAGATATAAGAACATATCCAAAGGAAATATCTTAAACCAATTTGAATACTATATGACTCTATAGGCCTATAATGTTGGATTTGCATGTATAACAATATCGTCTATATAATTTAAACGTCTGAATTGTAATATCCACACTGAATATGTATATTAAGCATAGGCTATAGCTCCTTAGATATTCCATTGAAAGAAAGAAGTAGAAAAGAAAAACAATTTTTTTAAGATTCAAGGACGGCTCGACTTTATATTTTATTAAACTACGCCAATTACCATGCTATTATTATCATAATAACTTACAGATAACATATTTAACAAATTATCGTTTGGAATCGGAAGCAAAAACACGGAGCAGGACATCAAACGAAACAAACACAAATATATAATGTCCTCAGTATAAATCTGCCCAACGTTACTGAAAGTCTGCAGAATCCAGACGCATATTGCATGTTTGTATTTGAATCAGAAACACAATATATTATTATCCAGTAATTACACGTAAATAGCCTACTATCTATATTTAATTATACAATAATTAAACCTGTTATGCATTCATTTGCAATTCATTTTGATTGGTTATGAAGCAATAAGTCTACATATAGTAGGTTTTAGAATATTGTAATTTGATCACATGCACAAAAAAAAAAAAACAGTAAAAAACATGTTATGCATCAATATCCTAAAAAGATGAAAGCTATTAGGTCTACAGCATAAGCTGATATTATATGTTGAAACTCAGAATGCAGAAAATGCTTTCTCCCGCATCACGAGTCGCTTCTTCTTCATCCTGCGGTTCTGAAACCAAATTTTCACTTGTTGATCACTCAGGTCCAGTCTGTCAGAGAGAATTTTCCGTTTCTGTCTGTTTATGAATTCGTTCATCATGAATTCATTTTCAAGTAAAGCAAGTTGTGACTTTGAATAAGGCTTTCTCTTCTTCCTGTCTTTAGTTTGAGATGAACACCACGGAGCACCTGTAAAGAAATTAGCAAACTGTTAAGAAGTGCAATTTCCAATGAACAAGCTATAACGCACTTGAAACGACTGCATAATCAGGCATGATTCTCTGAATATTTTTACCATGTGTAAAAGTGGAACAGTAGGCTTACTGGATGCAGAATGCACCGAATCATGTTCCAGGTTAGTATCGGTCACAATGGCTTGACTTGTGGAATTCGAATGGAGTTGGGGGGCAGAACAGAAAGACCGACCCTCCAGATTTGAGTATTCATATTTAGATTCTGGAGTACCAGTGGCTCCGTGTTCGTCTGCAAAGCTTTGAAGCTGTTTACCAGAGTCTTGTAGTCTATGTGTTGCGTCCTGAAAGTATCTACTTGTATCGTCCAAATGCCCCTTGGCGTGGCTGATGGTGTTCGAGTTTACAGACACTGAGTTGGATAGAAACGGCGGAGAGTAGCCCCCAAAGGCGCGGGTCTGTAGTGCTGATGTGCATGAACTTGAGCGAGTCCACGGGAGCGAGCGCACATCTCTCCTATAGGATAGCTGATGGAGTGCGGGTATATGGGCTCCATTGCCGTGCAAGTTGGAATAATATAACGACTCAGAGGGAGAAAAATTCAGCAAGGAACCCATATAGCCAGCATTAAAAGGATTCCGTTCACACATTTCCATGGAGCTTTCGCAAACGCTTCTTGCAACCCTTTTAGCAACTGATAGAATAAAGAGCAGGTAATTGTTGATTTGGCAATAGAGCATCACGTGATGTGCAAACTATTGTTCCGTCCCACCCTTGCTTGAAAAGCAAACATTCCATAAGGAAATATTTTTAAGAGTGGGCGATTAGCATAAATACTACCACTTTATATTGTTTACCTTATTGTAGACTACATTTTCATGTTCTAATCAAAAGATTGCTACAACGTGAAACAGAGGTCTGAGCAAATATATAGATTTAGATCATAGGTTTAGGGAAACAAAAACAAAACGTGGTAATTATTTAGGCTATAGCATATAAAAAGCCAACACATTATTAATTGGTCTTAGGTTTCCACAAAGTGCATGCAGATAAAACACCACTCCAATCATCAATTAAAAACATGAATGAAGGGCCTAGATCATGATTGTTACATTTTACTAAATATCAATGATCATAGTTATATTATCTGCAATTATTTTCATAAATGTAAATTCCTGATTATATAAAGCAAATGATTATTTGCAGTCTGCTATACTTGTTATTATTGTTGTAAACTACACCCAATTTCTCAAGGACATAACTATTTTCCTGTTAAGAAATATAAAGGACTATAACCGTTTGCGTTGCCACGCTACCCAAAGCCAAGAGGCAAAACCAGAAGCCAGAATACAACGCAAATACTGTTATAGTATTTTATATTTCTTAACAAGAAAATAGTTATGCCCTTGAGAAATTTGGTGTAGTTTATCCTTCTCTTTACATAATCAGGAATTTACATTTATGAAAATAATTGCAGATAATTTGCAGATAACTGAGAATATAAATGAATGATGACATGCTGCAGTGAAGCATTCCAAGTCTGACTTATAACTGGCAAATGTTCCATCGATGAGTGTAGGCTACTGTGTTTTACTTTCATAACAAAAGCTCACTGAATGGCAGCTTTCACTGTACTTATCTAAACGATCTTAACTCCTAAAACGGATAAAAGAATCAAATGCGCTCATAACTTGTTCTGCTGCGCTAACCATCCAGTAGATGGCAATACAAGTCTACAAATGGCATATTTGAAGGTAGCCTATTCAGTAATGGAGAAGAGGATTGTAGGCTATATATTCCATCAAATGTAACCTCAATCATGTTACGTCGCTTATAAAAACATATTTTCATAATAATATAACAATATAAAAAAAACATGATAGGTGCAAAGGAAACATTTAAACGTCTATAGCCTTGCAGTGACCATATGATATGAGCATTATCTGGCCTATTGTAAAAACGTGTTTGTTCTATTGTGAACAATATAATTGGACCTGTAGCTAATTAAGGCATTTAAACGAAATGTGCTGCTGCTATGTTCTAGTTGGCAGGCACTGTATGCAGGCATACAGGTAAAATTTGAAGCAAAGCCGACAATAATTTAATAGGCATATGAAAACAGAGATGTCTTATTTCCAGAAAAACACAAAGGGTGCTGAAAAAAGTATGGTAGCTACATGATCGACTTTGTAACACATGCTGTAAGAGTGATAAACGTTCAATCCTTCAAATAAATATGTAAAAGGCCTGTTTTAATTTGTTAAAGGCTTTCCATTCGGTCTGATAAAATTATAGACAATAACGTTTAATGATATGCATATTATTTTAAATAACTAAAATCAGAAAGCTATCTCTAATGTATAAATCAACATCTCACCAGTAGGTGAACAACTTGTGGAAAGCAAAAGTGTATAAGATATTATGTGCAACAAAGGTAATATGTTAGGGAACATAAATAACAGGACTATTGTATTTAATGTATAGTCCAATATTGGCCGGTTCCTCTCGTTCAAGGTTTACGCTTCTGCAGGAGACAAATTGTTGGTCGCTTTTCCAACCCTTTGAAGGAAGTCATATCCGCTGTCTTTTGTCCTTGGTAATAAACTTGTTGAAGGCTTACCCTTGTTCAAGTTATATGGACTGAAAATAGTGTTGCGTACATTATTCCAGATTTTGATAACGTGTCACGATATATAACTGAATTGGCGTAAGGATACAACTTCAACAAAACTTGCGGAATCTACTTAAGTCGTTGATCCTCATACACTTTATACAAGTGCAAACGAGAGACATCGTAAAACTGTTTTCTACTCAATGAGACAAGGATTTTAACAAACCTAAAATAGGTGAGTATACGCATATCTATATGCTTATAAGCCTGCGGGTGTCAGGTGTAAAAATAATATCAAAAACTGTTTACCTTGGTTTTATCAGAAAAGGAAATAATGAACTGAAAATAATAACTACAAATTTGCAATTTTTTAAAGAAAAAGCCCTGTACGGAAAAGATATTTTAATGATTCGAAATGTAAAATATATTTTAGTAATAGGCTATATTTTAAACAAAGCTATTATGCAAATAGCTATATTCACCCAACTCTCATAAGACCTATGGGCATGGGACATTTTTTTTAATTCTGCCTTGTGCAAGCATTTTCATCATCCCAACATTAGCCCAACACATGATACATTTGTGTGATCCATAAATTGTTACATAAACATATAAGAAAGAAATAAGTTGCTATATCTTATTCCAAGGTGTGACACACACGTTTGTGTAAATTGATCCAAAATCTCTTAAAATAAAGTAAGGATATTAAATTCGTATTAAGCCTATATAGGCATATTTGTACATTTTAGATAATTGTTGGTCGTTGTTTAGGCTATAAGGCTGCAGTGTGTGTGTTTATTAATTAAATGAAGGTTAAACATGTTAAGGGAACATGAAACACTAGGCTGTTTTGTGTGTGACATATTTTTTAAAACAAAACAACAGAATGGAAACAATATAATAGATAATTTACATATACTAAATATAAAAAAAGCTAATAATGATATATAGGCCTATTTTAGCAAATACTAATGTTAAAACCCACCAACATAAATTTATATTTTTGCATTGCAGTGGTAAAGGTGCTAAATGTGCTTTTTATTGTCACATGCACATACATGTATCCATCCCTCAAGGGAGCAGAGGGCAGCTGTGCAGCGCTGGGGACCAACTCCAGATATATGCCAGTGTCTCAGGTCAATGACACTGACTAGTTGTTTTTAGAGATTTAGATTTTTTAGTGTGCTACACTTTTAACTTTCACAAACTGTCCCCAATCACCTAAAATCACAAACAATATTTCAGTGATTGGGACAATATAACAATTAAATTATTAAATATAAACATTAAAATCTCATTGTATTTATTGATGTTGTAGTACAACATGGTTCATTTAAAAGTTTGTTCAATATATTGGCTATGACAATTGTATGACCTTATAATGAAAATGGGGTGAAACTGATGTAATTTATCTCACCTCAGGATTTGTGCCATCACGTTGCAGTTTGATGCTTGCTCATTGAAATTACTATTTTTATTATCAGGCGAGAAAATACAGGCTGCTTAACTGTTTCATTTCACCTTATGTCCCAATCACCCTAACTTACACCTGTAGGTTACTTTGTATTCCGCATAGACTTTCACTAAAATATTGGCTTTAGGGGAAAAACAAAATCTCTTTCTTATCATTTTAACGGTATTCTGCATAAAATAATATAAACATATTTTTTCATTCCGTTATATAACATTTAAGGCATTAACCAATTAGTATAGCCATATAATATCGTAATATATAGGCCTGTATTTACTGTTGCACTTTCTCAGTGGAGTCTGCACTTTTATAAAAGTGTCACTAGATGGCGACCTAAGATAATTTAAGGACAGACGTTCATAGACATATTATCTACGAGACTTGTGTGTGTGCGTGTATGTGCGTGTGTGTGCGTGTGTGTGTGTGTAAGGGGGGGCGGGTCTACAACAACGAATGCTATTGAATTTACGTGGGATGCGTCGTTGAACTAATAACATCTGAAGTACGCTACGTGTGGTGTAGGGTAACTTTCATAGGGCTGGTAAGATTGGTTTGAGTGGTAAACACCCCTATATGTCGTTTAGAACATAAAGAGAAGGCAGGATAAGATTTCAATCTTGCAATCTTGCAATATTGCATTGTTTGTATTAGATCCATGCAAGACATCTATTTGAGTGAGATCTGCAATTACAATCAACTAGAATGTGTACAATCAATACAATAACAAAGTAACTTGTTGTGGCACCCATATGAATTAGCCTCATAATATATAATATAAGTAGCCTATTCTTACTATGTTTTACATTCAAAAAAATGTTTAGTTATATTAATTTAAGAAAACTCAGGCAACAATTTCCACTCACACTTTGTAGCAACAACAACAGCAAGTATTCTTTTAATTAAAATACCATAGTACATTTCTGTTATTTACCAGTTTTAATTCTGAGCATAAAATTCAAAATCTCTTTAATTAATACTGTGTTTCAAAACAGTTTTACATAATTAATTCATGATTTATTTACTCCAGCATTTGAGTAAAATGTACATATGATTTATAGTATGTTTGACTTTATTGGTTCTAGTACAGTTTCACAATCCTTGTCCTTAAAATCCACTGCCCTGCATGTTTTAGATATACTGTATATCCATGCTCCAACGCACTTTCATTTGTTCTTTGCTTTTCATTATTATTCCAATTATTATGATTCACAGTAATTTGTTGACTGTTCCTAAGTCGCCAGCGCTTGACACTCATCATAGTAATTTGTTGACAGTCATTTGTCATGTTTACACTTTTACAAGGCAACGCCCGTTGAACAGTACCTACTTATTGATAACAATACGCCATGTAACTTTGCTTTCAGATGAACAGTACTTGGCCTATGTAAACAGATTTGTTGTGCGTGTTGTTATTTTAAAAGATATTGATGCTCAATGTGTGAATGTCATGTTACTTATAGTTGCTACCAGAGGACAGGATGGTTGAGTGGTCTAAGTGTTTTGATCCCAGCCGTAAGGTCGTGGGATCGAACCCCGGTGTTGACCTACCTGTAAGCATCCTTGAGCAAGATGCCCAACCCCCCAACTGCTCCCGGTGGTTGGCTGCACCTTGCATGGCAGCAATCATCATCGGTGTGTGTATGTGAGGCAAAATACTGTAAAGCGCTTTGGATAAAATCAGTCCATTTACTTGGCATCTTCTTCTGGCACTAAATATAATGGACAACCCCACAGATGTGTGTCATCTGTAGGTAGTTTACCATGGCGTCTTAAGTGGAACAACTTTTGCGATGCAAACATGCTGGCCCACCGGCATATAGGTAAACATGATCCTTTAAGTCCTTTTGCTTTAGGAATGTGTAATGTAGCTAATGGTAGCCTATCTTGTATCTAATATGCAATGAGTGATAATTGATTACGTCCGCTTCAGAACACCAGAGGAAAGATATAAACTGCCATGACCGCCCTACACTCAAGGGTTCCTTTCAGTGAAAGTTCCAGTGATCCAGTCCAAGAAAATACAGATCTTATTTTTCGCCATGCTGTTCCTCCTTAGTAAATAAAATGTTCTGACAAAATGCTTTTTTTTTTACACCGGCACGCATATGCCCAGTCTACCTGTCATGTAAACATTTCGATACTGATCATATAGCAACCGGTGCACCAGGTTTCGATACCCAACCCTACTCTCCTTGGTCTGGCATTTACCTCATGCAGAACCTGAAGGTGCTTACCCTGGCACCGGCTGCAAGGTTTCTTCAGGTTGCATTGGGCGAATTGATGGGACCTGGAACAGTGCCAGCATCGTTTGTTGGCATGGATTCATTCAGTGAGCTGCTCCTTGGACAGTTTAGTGACAGCACTGCACTGATTGAGGCAATGCTCTGTATTGTTGCAGAAAGGACAGAAGGCCTTGCTTTCTGGTTTCTTCTTCTTCACCACACCTTCTCTTGCCTTAGTGGGGATCTCAAAGGTTCCGGCGTTTCCATGTAATATGGTCTGTCTTTCTCCCTTCATGACGGTCAAATTTGGAGCTCGGTTTCTCATCGAAAACATAGCACCATGACTCATAGTGAAGCCACTCTGAGAGGTCGTTGAGGGTGTGAGCAGCTTGGTGGAATATATTATGTCTGAAGTCAGAACCTTGCTCTGGTGGAAGTTTAGTCAATAAACAAGCAACATGTGATCCACATTTAAGTTCAATGCTTCAATGTTAAGGTTTGTTCAAGTCCTGTCTGTTCCTGGTCCCAGCTCCTGCTTGTGTTCCTGGCCCTTCTCCAGTCTGGCCTGTGATCCAGACCCTGTTTCCTGTCCTGACTATGTTCCTTACCCTGGTTCCATTGGCGTGCTCCTGACCTCCAGATGAAGTTCTGCTCTGTCTCTGGTCCTGTTCTGTTCCTGTCCGTGGCTCTGCTGACTTCTGTTTCTGGCTCAAGTGTGTCTTGAGTTTCTGTCCCTGTCAGAGAGACCACATTTCTGTTCCCTGATTCCTGCGCAGACTTCAGCAGCCCAACTGGCTTTGTGGGACATCAGGAGCCATCCCTAGAGGGAGGGGTACTGTCATGACTGTCTCCTGGGTTATCACTGTCTCTCTGCCTGCACTTCCCCTCTCAACCTGTAGATGTCCTCGCTGTCTCCCCTGCTCCATGTATGTTTGCCTCACCTGTCCCCAATTTGTAATCACCACTTCATGTGTTAAATACCCTGTTTTCTGTCTGCCCTGGGCTGGATAATTTGTCTATATTCCTTTGTCTAGTGGTGTCTGTGTTTTTGAGTTCTGTTCTGCAAACCCGGTCATCATTAGACCATCATACCATCAATATCCTGCACTTGGGTCCACATTACCACCTCCGGACGCACCATGCTGCAGCCAGCGTATATTGATAAATATATAAAATTACATAATTCAACGACGTTGAAGATACCAACATCTAACTCCATTACAAAGTAATACAGTATAATTAAACTGTATTTTTTGGTTATATTAATATGGGGTTAACTGATTAGGTGGATGTGCACATCTGTTATACAAGCACTTAACTAAGAATTTATTAAGTACACAATTATAATGAGAAAATCAGTAAGGCAACACATAACTGTCACCCCACGGAATGTCATAAACTTGCACTCAAATAAACAATCTGGACAGAGCAGCAAACAAGCATGGAGCATCACTGAATATGATCTCTAGTTCTGTAACATTGGTTAACTAGGTTAATTGCTTTGAACTTTTGATTGGTTGGTCATTGCTATGCAGCTCAGCCACCAATCCGAATAGCCCACTGCTCTTGTCCAGCCTTTGCTAAAAAAGCAGAATCTTGACCCAACCCAAGAAAGAATTTATAGGCCCATATTAAAGCTGCCTTTCCTTTCAAAAATACTGGAAAAAGTGGTTTCCACGCAACTAACTGCAGTTTTGGAGGCTAATATTATTTGAGATAATTATCAATCAGGCTTTCGGAGGTGCATTCCACTGAAACTGCTCTCCTGAGGGTCTGAAATTACATTTTAATGTCTGTAGATGCCGGTAACTGCTCTGTTTTAGTTTTGCTGGAACTTAGCTCGGCTTTTGGTATCGTTTTCTTGATGTCGTATTCTTTTAATTCGACTAAAGCAGTGGGTTGGCATTTCAGGATCTGCCTTGGACTGGTTCTCTTCTGACCTTTCTGTAAGTAGTTTTTCTGTCAGTTGGACAATGTGTATCGGACACTACTGCTTTGTCCTGAGAAAATAAAATAGGTCCTAGCACAGAAACCGGTGGGACCCCTTACAGGCTTCTGTGCTAGGACCTATTTTATTTTCTCTTTACATGCTCCCACTGTGACAGATTAATATCCATTTTTAAATAATTTCTGATCATCTTTTTTATCATCTTTATGACGATGATATTCAACTGTATGTTTTGTTTAAGTGTGAGGAGCTATATAAATTACAAATCTTAACAGACTGTTTAATGGCCATTAATGTTTGGATTGAAAATAATTTCCTGCAGTTTAAAAAGGACAAGACTCATCAATACCTCAGGTATTGATCATTGCCCTTGAAGATGTTGTCCCCAAAATTAAGATGAGTATTGGGACTCTATCATCTTTAATTCAGCCTAGTGTACGTAACCTACATTAGGTGTCACGTTTGATCAATCTATAGATTTTGATGCGCATGTTAGGCTGCTAAATAGGTCATGCTTTTTTCACTAAAGAAACATCGCTAAGCTAAGGTCTGTTGTTTCTACCACTGAGATGGAGATGCATTCATTTCATATCACTTTTTACTTGTTTGAACAAATCATGTTTAGCTCACTTGCAATCAGAATACTCACAGATTGCTCACAGGGTCAAATAAAAGAGCACATACTGTAATAATCCTGTTTTAATTGCCCTGCATTAGCTACCTGTTTATTTTAGAATTCAATGTAAAATACTTAACTTTTCTAACTTATAATACATTTCATGACAAGGCTCCAAAATACACCTCAGATCTCTTACACAAGCATGTCGGGAGTCATTCTTTAAGGTCATCTGATAAAGACTTGCTGATCATTCCAAGGACCCGAGTGATTGTGCTTTTGAAGAGATGGTACCCAGATTGTGAATCTCCCTCCCAGTCACTCTGAGGTCTGTGGAGTCTGTGGATGCCTTAAAAACACAGCTAAAGACTCATTTGTTCAGACAGGTATTTGGGTAATAATTTCATGAACACGTGTCTGTGTGTGTGTGTGTGTGTGTGTGTGCATTTATGTGCTGTATATTGTGTGTGTAAACAGTGGAGGAACAGTAGCGCTCTACTGTCACTTTACCTTGGTTCTTTTACTGTGTTTTTCCGGTTGTGTATCCGAGGAATGGGCTTGTCCGGTTACAATTATTGTTTTATTACTGGCTGTATTTACTTCTTTGGTTTTATCTATACTTGTAAAGCACTTTGTGACTCTTGCCTGAGAAAACTGCTTTAGAGCTATAGAAATAAATGTATTTTTCTTCTTTTTCTTGAAAAGTAACACCAGCCAACCATAACAATAATACAAATATTAGTAAGCCTATTCATAATAACAGAAACCATAATAACAATAGAAACAGTCCAATCATAATATTAGGGAGACTGGGTTGTCACATTTTTAATTCCTGTGCATTTTTCTCAACATTGGCTCATCATAGAACAAGAAGTTCATGACTATTTGAAAGCTTTGGGTCTTATTGTTTATTGTACATTTGTTACGTTCCTTTAAGAGTGATTAAGTGTGCTCTGACACTTTGTGACAACCAACCCCATTGCAGGGTTGGTTGGGTGTAAGTTTGGTTGTCCATATATTTTTGAAGTTTTTTTTTTTGGTACTAAATACATTTTTCTATAATAAAAATGACTGTTGTTATTTGAAGTAGACATATTACATTATTGTTAACATGTATAAAAGCTAGTAGCCTATGACAATGTTTTTAACTATGTTGTGTTCAACCACTGTAGTGCAAACCATGTTTCCAGAAGTGTTCGTCTGACTTTTACAGTGGGAAACTTGCAAAAACTCACAATCTTTGTCATGTTATGGTTGCATTAAATAGCCTAGGGCAGTTGTAATTACATTCATACATATTAATACAACCTGCTCATGAACTACAGTGTAGCTAACAACAACTATAACAGGAATACAAATTGTATAGGCCTATTCATAGGCTAACATCAGAAATGATAATAAGATAATAATTCCAAAAATAAATATTAATAAAAAGAATGATAATTAATTATTATTTAGTCAAATATAATAAGAATACGCTTTTGCTATAGGCCCAGGCGTTTAGTCGAGGGGTTTGTGTGTTTGGCTATCAACATGAAGGGGTTCAAGCCCTGCTGTTGGCATACCTATTGTTTTGGGAAACACCTGTGTCGTCTAACGATGCATCATACTACTGGTATGTATATAATGTAGTTTCCTCCATAGTCCGGACTATGGTTTAGGGTAACACTTGCACTTGCATCGCAACTTCACTTTACAGTTGCGATGCAACAATGTGACTATGGTTTAGGGAACACTTGCATCGCAACTGTAAAGTTGCAACCATGTAAGTGTCTAACTTACATGGGAAAAGCACCCCAGAAGCATTTAGAAGCACCCCAGGTTTCTAATTGAGACCTGCTAATTATTTGTCAAAACAAAGCCACCTTAGGGCAGAAAAAGGGACAGGCGTCTATTTGGGACCCGGCTTTTATTCGTTTTACAGTATTTGCATAGCAGTAAGACTAAGCAGTCTTCTGTCGGGTGGCCAATTGTTAGACATTCAAAGCAAGTAAATTGTGAGCATTGGAAAAAAGCTTGTTTAGGACTTCCATAATGGATGTATATACTAGCATTTACTTTCATGAGTTTTAGTGAGAGGTATACATATAGGGGTGTTATTCGTGGTACAGTAGATTTGCTAAACGGACCACAATTGGACAGAATGACCATTAATACATCTAGCTGCTGTAGGTCTGCATTATGTGTTATATATTCACCTTTTTCATGCATGCTTTTCTTTAACCACTTTAGCAAGCAGGCTGGGCAGAACCATGCATCTGTCACCTAGTCTGTCAACATATAAAGGCTATAACATCAATTGTATGCATATATACATATAGGTAGGCTATATACATTATAACATATCAAGTCAAGTCATTTTATTTTATTTACTTTTTATTTATTTCAAAAATATTCTGTATATACTAGCTAGCCTATATGTGTAATCAACAGTGCTAGAATCTATACTGACCATTCAAAAGGATGACCATCTTGCTGCTGGTTAGGTAATATTGGGTAATATATTCCAATGGTGTTCAGACTGTAATAGTCTGAACAGCATTGGAATATATTACCCAATTCTGCAGCACAAACAAATTAGTTTATTTGTAATTGTTCACCTGGTAGCCTTTGCATTATTTTTAATAAACATAATTATAAACGTAAAAAAGGCCCATTTAGTATTGGTTCGTTTACAATACACTGGATGTGTAATATTAAACAATATCTGCAGGAGGCGCCAGAGAACGCATACAAGACATTCTGCACGCACAAGTAATCTGGAGTGGCGTCTATAGCTTTCCTGTCTTTAGTCTTTACATACCGTGTTTATATTTTTACACGGTAGGGTTACTCACAAGCGACTCTCCAATGACGGCCTGACACGGAATATCGTTATTGTGTTAAATAACTAGTCTACTCGATTATTAATAAGCGGTTACGATGGCTGTTTAATTACCATTAAACATAGATTTCACTTTTGAACCGGTATAAACGATATCAAAACATTATTCGAAATGAGAAGAAATAGAGATAGAGAGAGAGATAGAGAGAGAGAGAGCGAGTGCGAGAGAGAGAGAGAGAGAGAGAGAGAGAGAGAGAGAGAGAATATTAATGTCAAACAAATACCTTATATCGGGAAACACCAAAACATAAAAAATCTGACAAATTAAAGAATTGCATATAGCTTCCTAAAAAAATACTCACTATGCTTAATGTATGGCCTTCGTTTTACTAATTGGTAGTATTTAATGCACCCCTTTTTGTAATAGGCCTATGCTATAATAATGCTTAAATTATCAGAAGATCAATAACATATTCCTGATCATATAAACGAGGGAAAACAAGTAGCTATTAGCCTACAGAAGAAAAAAAATCTAATTATATAAATAGGCCTTTTTCAAATGATAATGAACATTAAAACGAGACTACTACTAAATGTCGTGTTAAACTTTTATTTTATTATCTTTTTTCAATACAAAGATGAGAAATGAAAAACATCGAAAAAAGATAAAATAAACAGAAAGACGACGATTGCAAAAAGGGGAGGGCGACCAGAGCAAGGATACAATAGAGAGAATCAAAGCATAATAATATTCCTAAATGAAGAGGGAAATGTTGCCCCGCTCATTTTATTAATCAGACTGTCAATTTCACCCAAGAGGCCAAACCCAAGAGTAGTCTGAAGCAGTCTTAGATCAGCCCAGGGACAAGCACCTCACTCCTCACTTCTCCTCTTCCCCTCCACTTGGATATAGCCTACTCGTCTGACTGAAGGCCGCCTCCATCATCAACTGACAGCCCTCTTGTATTTATTTGCTTATAAACCTGTTACAATAAATGATCATTCGGGCAACGTCAGGGGAGCGCTGCAACAACGGACGGCAACCACTTTTGATGAATGATATTTCGTGATAGGAAGGATGCTCGGGTCATTTTGAGCATTCGTTCGTTGATCGCATTGATATTCTTGTATTTCTTCGCGTCTAGAGTTTATAAAACGGTTTACAGACAGTTATTTAGAGACAACTGAGTTGAATGCGGATTAGCTCCGTCTCTACTCATTGGCGTACCGGACCAGGACAAGTGTTTTTTCCCCCCACTCGGTTTAATGATGGAGAGGATAAGAAAGGAGATGATACTGATGGAGAGAGGTCTGCACAGTCCCGTCACAGGAAAAAGGCTCTCCGACACGGCTGGAAATTCAGTACTGGAGGCCCTGGAAAATTCTCAACATAGTGGAAGACTGAGCCCCAGAATAACCTCCGCCTCCCTCCATGGAAGTCTCGGCGATATACCAACCAAAGGCAAATTCGAAATTGACAGTATTTTTGGTTCACACCACAACAGGGAAAATTCTCCCTCACCGGAAATTTCATCCTTGGAAAACAGGAAGAAAATGAGCTTATACCCTGAAGTTTCGCAAGACTCCGACATGAACAGCGATGTGGAGGTGGGATGCCCATCACATCGCTCCCCGAGTCAGCACAAGGAAAATAACAAAGGTAGCCTATCCTATATTTTGTATAAAGCTATATCTATTTTGTGTTTTGTAATTAAATAAAGCCAATTCTGTATTGTAATTCATATTGTGATAATTATTCTAATAATAATAATAATAATAATACAAATAATAATAGTTTTTTTTATTATTATTATTATTAGTAGTAGTAGTAGTAGTAGTGTATAATATAATATAATGTATAGGCTAATATTAGACTAGAGTAAAGTGAAAACAGTTTAATCCTAAATTAACCTAGCCATTATATATATATCAAATTAATAAAATATAGCAATTTCACTTGAATTGCATTACAGACGTTCTACATAATGTTTTATATATTTTTACCAAGTAATTTCTGTATTTATTTTAATAAATAAACAACAATTATTATTATTATTATTATTATTATTTTATTTTTCTCTTTTTCTTAGGATTTTCAGACAGCAATTCTGGGAATTCCAACACAAGCTCTACGTCTCTTTCCAGTATGAACGGTAATTCAATGGGAGGCTCAAACAATTCAAATGCCGATCAAGTCAGAAGGTACCGAACTGCTTTCACCAGAGAACAAATCGGAAGACTGGAAAAAGAATTTTACAGGGAAAACTATGTTTCGAGGCCAAGAAGATGTGAATTAGCCGCAGCGCTAAATCTGCCTGAAACCACAATCAAGGTAGGGGGATATCTTCGTTATTATTTCTAATCATTCCGTGTGCCAGACGTGTGCTGGAATAGAACATCTGCTATATTTATTCTATATCGTTTTAAAATAGGCAAATCTATCCATATCCACAGCTTCACGTTAGCGTGCAATGGGCTACACACGCGGACACACAAGTGCGCGCACACACCTGATCACATGGATGTCAAAACAATAGCTACCTGACAATAGTCTTTTCTGCAAATTATATTTACAAAGTGTAGCCATATACTTCTCGCGTTTAAAATTAATTGCGTTAATATTTAAATTGGCTATTGTGCCTCTGTGCGATCAATGACGAAATTATCGAAAAAAAGGGCCATATTGTGCCTAAACTTCAATACTCACTCTGCGGGTATACCCCTATTAGTTAAATTCTGTTTCCTGCACGAATAATTTCCATTATAGAGCTAATCAG
>JAODUH010000014.1:3138788-3146288 GCA_027564835.1 Typhlichthys subterraneus | reverse complement strand
TGATAGGCTTAATTTTGATATTTATTCAGATAAACTGAAATAAAAAATACTAACAGTATAGGTTGGGTTGTCTAATCGGTGGATCCACATGATTAGAGCAGTAATGATGTAATGAGCCTATATGGTCAAGGTTGCTTAGACAAACATGCAGGTCCTCACCAGGGCATGAACATGGCCTGGTGAGGCCAGGCCAGAGCTGTATTTTGAGGGTTCAAACTATAATATATGTAGTCTTAATGTAGCACATTGTTACAGAAAAAAAAAGGGTAATAGTGGAAAAACAACTTTAGACATATATTGTGTGAAAAAAGCACGCACATGATAATCTATTTGTTCTTAGCAGGCTATTATTTTTATCAAAATTGTCAGAACATATGTTTTTACATTCACAGTCGCCTGCATGGGACAATCAGCATGAAAGCCTTTTCCTTAGACATGTGACCTTTGTTAATTCGACAATTCACAGCATGGGTATTTTCAGTGTACATAACAGTGAGAGGAATGAGATATGATACGTATACATTTTTACATTTTGTTTTTAAATACAGTTTTAAGTAGCCTAACAGGCTCATAATGTGTTTTACCAATCATCATTATATATAGGTGTCAGTTAAGTTTTATGTATCATAGCCTATTCAGATTATTGCCATTCAGAAGTGGAATTTTTTAAACGTCACACAGTATAGACTTACAGTAGGCATAGATCACATATTATAAAAATAACTAAGCACATAGGCTACATATAATAAAGTGAGTAGGCAATAGTTACATTTTTCAATTTGTTTTATATTTTGTAAAACAAGACCTATAGCACATATCTATTCCATAGTTAGAGCTAACTCTCTCCCAATCAAACAGTAATGATTGTCTTATTTAACCCTTGTAAGGGATTTAGGTCTGTGGGACCAGCTTTAAATTTTTATCAAAAGATAAATGGTATGATTTATAAGTTTTTAAACATCAGACATCTTGGTCTTGACTTAATTTTTGCGAATAACATATCAAATAATACATTTTCAATGACCTCACACTGTATACCCTATATACATTCATAATATGGAGTGTTTGGGTCCGCTGAACCCACAGGTAAGTGTAGAGAACAGTCAGTCATCATGCAGAACCACCTAAAGTGTGAGATTCTGATGTATATTATGTTTGAATTTACTACATTGACCAACTACAGTATAATGTGTGAGCGAGTGAGTGAGTGATGGACAGATGCACGTAAAATTCCTGATCTAAATATTTTCATAATTTGAGGTGGTGGCCAGCTATATGTGTGGACCCAAGATAGACAGAAAGTCACAATAAACATGCATGTGCAAGTGCAAGAAATATATGTCACATAAAACTCTGCCTCTCGTGTTGTAGGATGGAATGAATAATGATTAAGATTTAAGATTAAAATTATGTTCACACTGCCAGCCCAAATCCAAATTGCTTTTTTTATTTTTGAATGTGCATATTGTATCCATCTTGGTTTGTGCAACTCCAAGGTCCATTAGAGTTTAGGCCTATATACAGTATATTAAGATACTGGCAGTAACTCATAGGCCCTATATACATTAGTTTGTTTCAATGAGCAGATAAATCCTTACTACCAGGTCTCTGACATTATATCTTGGTGAGAGGCACACACCGTAGAGCAGGCTATTCAAACCTGGTCCTGGAGGGCCGTACCCTGTATGTTTTAGATCTCTCCCTGCTCCAACACACCTGATTCAAGGTTGTTAGAAGCCTGATAATGACCCCTTCATTTGAATCAGGTGTGTTGGAGCAGGGAGAGATCTAAAACATGCAGGGTGTGGCCCTCCAGAATCCTGTTGAATAGCCCTGCTGTAGACACACACAAGTCCCCTAGAATCAGGTCAAGGCTCTAACCCATAAACAAGTGCAGAAAGGTATTGGAAACAAATATACCAGTTTTATAAAGTGTTGATACTGAAAGACAAACATAATGGCAGAAAGTTGGATGTTTAAACAATTTTCATTTTGTATTATGATCTATAATTCCATGTAATATTAACACCAGATGCATAGTCATCTGGTGTACTTTTGCTCATTCTATCAGAGGAAGCCTATTATTTATTTGTCTCAATAATCGGATGTAACTGTTCGCTGTCATTGATCCCAGTCTAAACCAACTCATTCTACTTGTGCAGTTAGAGTTGATGTTGGTGTGAGTTAAATAAGTAATTTAAAGTACACCTTCAGAAGAGGTATGGACATGTGATGTGTCCCTAATGTGCACACCCGGCATTCATTCACACAAACAAATAAATAAAAAGTTTTTATTACAAAATAATTTTGACATTTGTATTACATTGATATGTGGTTAATTACGATGTCTATTATTATTATTGTACTAAAAGTAAAATAGCGGTTAAATTACTATGGGTTAACTGCATTTGATTTTGGGGTTCTTGAAAGTTAATATTTTACTATATGACTCTTGTCTTCCCTATCCTTGGAGTCAGAATGATACCACTCGATTGTCAACATATATAAGAAGACTTGTAAGTTAAATAGAGGGATTGCTCAGTTTTTTTAATCTTACCTACTGCGTGAACACACACGCACAAACACACACATGCAAATACACACAAACACAAAACAAAATAAAGTTGTTCTTGCTGGTTATATGTTTTTAAAAGATAATCATGTCATTTGGGCTACATTATTTGATACATAGGCTATTTGCTGTACTGCAAAGCCAGCAGTCTCTCCCAGAACAGAAACAAACAATGAAATGCTGTATCTAGAGGGGGAGGAGCACTGCTTTAGTAAATAAAAGGTTGGTGATTAGAAAATCTAAATCAAATAGCCCAGAGCTATACAACTGTGAATAAGAATCTAATGCTGAACTGAACATGTTGCTAAAGCTTTATTTGATAATAAAAACTTGAGGTACTGTATATAAATTATTGTAAGATGCAGCATTGTCCAATAACCTTTAGCAAGAGGAGGAATTGCAATAGAGAAGTTGAGCATGCATTATTAGAGCATGTTACAAGCACAGTTTCTTTCTTTATGTATGTATCAACACATTTATTAATTTGATTGTGTGAAACCTTATGTGACTCATAAGTATTTTAAAGGTTGATAAGGAAACTGTAGGCTACAGCCTATATAACTCACTAATGTGATTTAAGACACAACAAAATACTGTATGTCTTTGTTGGGTTTGTTTGGGGTAATGATGATATATTTTGAAGATATTTCAAAATTTCTGTCCAAAATCCAAATTATTTCATATAGGCATACCATAAACAGGGCCGCAAACTATAACCTGTTGTTGTAGGTTACAAGTAGAATATACATACAAAATATGTGGTGTTATTTTATATGAAATACGCATATTAGCCTACTTTTATTCAATAAGGTAGTAGGCAGATTACATGACATATTTACAGGTTTGATGTTTATATTATATCAGCGAGTCAATCTGCAGACTGAGAGAAAGTTTATACATATTACAAACTATTATTTATCTGCATATCCTTTAGGCTACACGTACGCAGCAAACGTTAGGCAATATTATTTTCTGCAGAAAATAGCGTACTATATTCTAACAAAACGCACAATCATAATGTTATATTATATAGCAATACTACCCGTATTATTGCTCAACTTAGATTGTCAAACTAGTAGGCTAAACCATTTTGCATTTTTATTCAGAATGTAATTATAATGTAGTCCAAGACGTGTAGGCTATAAAGGCTAAATGTCTATATAACGCAGGCTGTGAGGAGTTGTGGCTGTGACCAATATTATTTAGTCCAAAGCGTAACACTTTTGATAGACCAATACCGTTATTGGCCAACGTTGGCGCTAATGAGTTCATGTGTCACTCATTGGACACTCCCCCATCTTGCCTTGATCTGATCTGCAGTCGGAAGACGGGATAACCGTGCCGCAGGCAACACCAAACAAGTTATCTGTTGAGGTAAATACAACCCCACACACACACAGAACCACCACCCATTTGATTGAAGAAAGCCTACATTCAGTTGGTATGCTGGCTGTTAAGACTGCTGATATGAGGGCATCGTGCACCAGATTTGTAGTAGCTAGCTGACTGAACAAGCTAACGAAGAGCCTGCAATACTAGCTACAGTACCAAGCTAGTTAGTATAGTCAAGTTTTGTATAACGATGGATACCATTTGTAATTGTTCGCGTTAGTTAATTTACATGTACCTGTAAGATTAGCAAACGTATTCATTTTATTTATTTTAACCTTTGAATGTATTTTGCACCAGTAGCCTACTGCACTAGGCTAGCAATAGCCTGCCTTTAGTATGTACAGAAATAACATTTTGAAACGCACTTATTTCGATATCTGTGAGGAAACTAGTGTGCACTTTCAATTGAGTGGCTACAATTGATAGTTGTGTCGCGGCTCTGCATGCCAGCAAGTGTCTGTCATCGAGTTGATGGCCATTATTTGTCAATAGGTGGGGAGACTGGAGGATTCTGAAAATGGGTGCTGTTGTCTCTAGATGGAGGGTCTGTATGCACATATTTTTTGTTTATGCTCTAGAAAAATTACTGCTACATTCGCAATTTTAAAGCTAATCACCAGGAGAGAATATTTAGTATGGTGTTTATGAGCTAGGCCAACATTTAGGACAGATAATGCCAGTAACAACAATTTATAAATAGGCTACGGTACTGTACCGGTACTACACAATATTCAGAAACGTCAGAGTTGGTTCAGAATGCATTATTTAAAATGATCTCAATCTAACTGAACCAGCGCTTCCATTTCCTTCTTATGTAAGACTGCCATGCAGAGAGTAAAACATATTGGGCCACAGCAAGCTAATGAGTGTAATCGGTGCATATATTTCTTTGCTCAAAATAACTATAACCACAGCCTGTTTGCCTCTGTGCATTCTGCACTATGGTCACCACACACACACACAAAGGATCAGAAATTGCAAGATATAAAATTTACAATAATAATAAACTAAACTGAAAACTGCCATATTTAAATATGGATTGAATTGATTCATTTAATTTAAAACCTATTTTGTTTTTATTACAGACTAAGCAATCCACTGTGGAAGTTTTGGAAGGCATTGATAAGGTATGTTTTAGGTAAAAGCCTTCTCAGGAAATGCTGTTGGATGCAAATGTACTATGAGTTAAGTTTAGTTTACTACTTGTGAGTTTACTTAGGTGTGGTTTTGACTGTTACTGACAGAATTGTCACAGTATATTATAGTAAGGTTGTTAAAATCTAGCCTAATGTTTCTGTCCCGAATCCTAGTAAGTATTATGTATTAAGTTATGTCGCTAATGCAAAATTCTGATACAATCTTGATGTGATATTGAACAGCACCCATAATGTTATGACCAGTGTTAGGTAAGTTTCTCAGGAATTGTAATAAGTTACTAGTTACTCACTCTTTCAAAAAGTAATAACATTACTTAACTTAAAAGTAATTGGTTACATTACTAGTTACATTACTGGCCCCACACTAGAGGATTTTCAAATCTTAACCAATTTTAAAAACGTTGGGTACTACAGACATAACGACAGATTAAAAAATATATATTTTCATCCTTGACAAGCACACACTAGATGACCACACTTGGCGATTATCCCAAACGATTTCAGAGTGGCGATTCCAGGGACAGATCGCCGTTGCCGTAGTAGCACTTGAGTGTGCTACATTTTGCACAAAGAAACAAACCTCTGAATGAAGTCAAATCATGGCTGAGAAAAAAAGAAAAATAAATATATACATGACTTGTTATATGCAGTCAAAGGCTTGTGGTTATTTTGGCATCATAGTAGTGGAATCAAAACTTACAAATACATGTTTTCAACTTATTTTGAAAGCTTTAATCTTAAGCATTTAAAATAAGTGCAGAGCTAAATGTGTGTCATATGATTCATGGAAATCAGTGTATTCATTTCTGTATAGCAAGCTCATAATAAGCAGGCACAGCCAGCTTGATTTTAACGTTGGACACTAGCCACATTATTTCTGCTCATGCCGGTTTTTCAGGAAGAAAAAAAAACAAAACACTTTGTAAGATAAACTGGGGTTTAAGTTTCATATGTAGAGGAAATGGAAGGGGAATGAATGGACATTGCAAGCATTTGCTATATTTGACTTAAAAATAGTCGCAACAGACTTTGTGTATTCGTTTTAGCCATGTGCAATTTGCATATCTGTTGCTCTGAATTAATACAAGCAGTTAAAATGCAGGAAATACAATACTGCTTGACCTTCACATGATTAATATAGCCTAGTAAGATTTAGAATCTGTCCATAATGCAATTTAATGTTTAAACCACACAGATGTTAGTGCTCAATAAGAGCCTGCCCTGAGGTACAATGGAAATGTATAACATTTGCACCAGTTGTAAACATATGATTGGCACTGCGAGTATTAGATTTTTAAAGGTGGGGTTAGTGATTCCAGTCCAATAAACTTTTTGTCAAATTTGTCTAAATATCTCCTCACAGCCCCCTAGCTGTCTTTTGAAATAAAAATGTTGTTTTCCGACACGGCACTGTCTCTTTAAAGGGGAAATCTTACAATGTGGTGCTGACCACACAACACTCTCCTTGGCTATCCGCGTCCAATGTGGGGTAGCAGAGAATCTGAGAGAGCATATTTGTTTGGATGTTCAGAAAATATCAACAATACTTGATTCCTCCAGTATTGCTTAATCCACCTTTTAATGCCATATGTATTGTAATGTAAAATGTATTGTAGATTTACTCGATTGTGTGCAGGTTGTACAGTCTATGCAATAACCAGAGTGACAGGGCCAGATGATACTGTGCTTTGTCCAGTTTTAGAGTCCTATTCTGCCTGTCAACTATTTTTGGGATGGGTATTATCAGCACATCTAAACCTATCACATTACATGAAATGGAATGAATGTAGACCCGTGTTAATTTTGTTCACAAAAACTAAGGCGAAAATGTTTAGTCAACTACCTTTTTCCATGACGAAAACGAGACGTTAACAAGACAAAAATAGATAACTGATAATAAAAACTCGGACAAAATGTAAGATGTATTTTCATTGGCGAGATAAACATTTTGGTGGTATTATTTAAAAACTCATATGCATATGCTTTACCATAATTGCACACATAAGTGGGCAGCACAACGTAAAAGTCGGTCTTATCACTCTGTCACAAGTGACAGATATATAGTTTTGCACTACAATAGGACAATCTGACAAGGTAGGACAGATTGACAGAAAACCGGATCAATTCCATACGCTGGTCTTACCTTAGTTGCTTACCAGTCTAAAATGAATATATGATTTGAAGGAACAAAATAACTAGACTGTCTACCATCTGCATGCAACAGGCTGTACCGGTATTAAACTTCTGCATTTGTTTAAAGAGAGAAAACATTTGGACTAAAGGTTGACTAAAATGTCATGACTTTCCACACGTGTTTTTTGGGAAGTTTTTCCTTGCCCGGGGGGAGGATCAGGTTAAGGGGGTGTTGTTTGTTTCCAT
>JAODUH010000014.1:3113732-3135314 GCA_027564835.1 Typhlichthys subterraneus | reverse complement strand
GTAGGCTGTAAAGCCCTTTGAGACTGCAATGTGATTAAGGGCTATATAAATAAAATTGACTTGACTTGACTTGACTTTTCATTGACGAAAATGTTTTATATTTTCGTCGACTATTTAGGATGAAATTACTAAAATGTGACAAACTATTAAGCATTTTCGTCTAAAGCCTAAGACTAAATCTAAAAAATGAACACTGATGTAGACTGAAAGGATTGTATGATTTGAGTATTTGCCTTAGGTAGAATTGGAATCCCATAGTTTTGTACATTTGTTAAGACCAACCCTTTGTTTCCAAATTGGCTGCATGTTTACACTTTAAGGCCCTATCCTGATATATATTGCACTCAGAATTTAATATTATTTAATATGATTACATTTGCAGGTCAATATAGAAATAGTACAATAGTTAAAGGTAGACAATCTTTAGCTTGTGTCTGGAATTCACCTTTATTATAGAATTTCATGTTTTAGTTTCTAACTCAAAGATATGTACCTCATTGCATTTCGTGCATGCCTCTCTGCTCCTCTTCTTCCAGTGCTCAGCCTCCCCATCATCTCCACCCCGCTCTACCACAGCCATGTGCACTTTTGTTTAGAGCAATTTAACGCCTTTGTATTATTTTCTAGATTAAATGAATAGTATGGGTATGTAGAGCTGTATGACCACATCCTCTACCACTTAATAATAGCCTAATTGTGTTCTTTGCTTTTGCCTTGATAGGAGATACAGACACTTGAAGATTATAGTGAAAAGTATCAAAGGCAGTTGAAGATATGGGTTGGACGACTGCTTCTGTACTCTTCAAGTCTGTACCTGGTCACATGTCTGGTTGTATACTTCTGGTACCTGCCTGAACCGTTGATGGGGCGGGTTATAATGTCTCTTCCTTTTTTATTATTTCCACTAATGTAAGTATGCGATGGCATCGTTCACATTTTCAAGAGGGAAATCGAATACATTTTAAACTATATATTTATTTTGTCTTTGTCCATTTTAGGGTGTGGCTACTTCGAAAGATGCTTATTGCACTTTTTAAACGGATATCTGAAAAAAATAGTAAGAATTGTATTTGCTGTTGATGCATACATTATTTTAATTTTAAATTTTTAAATTTTGATTTTGATATGTCTTTTTTTCCCAGATGAGAAACTAGAGGAACTAAAAGCAGACAAAAGGAAAATAGTAAGTTTAGAATTGTGTATATTTGTATGTATGCATGTGTATGATCCTGGTTCAAGGGGAATCTTCTTGAAAGGTTGCCTGCTGTTTGCTGCACAACCTACAGTGATGATGTTGGCAGTCAATATGCTGTATGTGCAACAAGAAAAGTAAGCGTTGATGAAAAGTTGGATGAAACCGAGGTTATATTAAACTATTCCAAAAAATGCATATTTTGTTCAGATGCATTGAATACCAAGAAATGTACAAGCTAATAAGTGCATTGTTGCATCTAATACCTGTGTAATATGAACACATGGCATATTTCAGTAAGAATGATACAGGCACATTTCATTGTGGACCTCATTGCCTCAGTTATTTTCTGTTGGTTTGCATTATAACACAGAGGACTTTTAATTTTGTGGTAAAGCTTAGGGTGTCTAATGAGGTGTTTCCAAGTAAGTGTCACATATAATGTCCATTAGCATTATCAGGGAAGTGAAACGAATATATAAATAGGCTTAGCCAAAACATTGTTGTTCCTGCTGTATGTTAGGTGATTATTTCTAGCGACATTTGACATTAAAGATAATAGCTACATTTTCTGAATAATCTTACATCCATATGAAAATCAGTTGATTGGTACAGGGACTTAACTCAGTACATACTCTGTTAATGTCATTTTAATTAATGGCATTTAGTGCCAGAAATAAATAAATCTGAGAAATTGCTTGTCATCCACTGTCAAGTCTAATAACTTCCAATAATTATAGCTGATGGATTTTCACCCTCTCTATTATCGAAGTAGTGAATGTAATTATTCTTCATGTTATATGTATACAATCAGAAACCCTTTCTTACTTAATTGAAATAACAGCAATAGAACACTTTTTGAAATTGTACTTGGATACAAGTAACTGTGGGAGCACACAGTAGTCCTGAATTAATCTGAATTACAAATATTTGTATTCCAGATCAAGGTAGGGGCATATGAAAAAAGCATTCACAGTTTGACTGAGTTGCATTTGTTTTCAAATGAAGAGGCTAATGCGTATGTTCTGCTCTTTACAAATAGTTGTTACTATCTTGTTTACAGCTTGAAGAGGTAATGGAGAAGGAAACGTATAAAAATGCTAAAATGATTTTGGAGAGATTTGATCCGGATTCCAAGAAAACAACAGTAAGTCTTTGTTTTGTTCATCATACTTGTACTGATTTAGACCCTTAAGTGTTGTACAAATGACGTGATGCAGTCACCTCTCCCTAATGTAGGAGCTGGAATCTCCTTCACGAATATCCCAAATGACTCCAAAACCAGGGCAAGGTAGCTTTCAATTATAAGCACGACCGCATTATTCCAAAGACCTGTTTCCTCTGGCTTGGCTCACCATAGCAACCTGCACTTTTTCCTGTGTTAGAACTCCGACAGCGCAATGTCATTCCAAAGGCCCCAGCGGCAGTTGTGAATCCTGCCAGCGGTTCTCCAGCCCGTCCCTCTCTTGCCTCGGGGCCTGCATACCCCGGACGATCCCCCCACACCGCTCCAGGTGGACCCCCAGAGAGGAGCCTGTCGGCTGTAGCTGCTCAGCAGAGCTTGATGAGGAGGCCCATGACCCCTGGCACACCTGTTCCAGGAGTGGGTGAGTTCCCTGCGCGCTGGGGGACCTCGTCATAATGTGGTCGATTAAGGTGTGATTTACTCTTCCCTGCCTCCGTGTCCCTGGCTGCCCAGCACTATAGGGTGTGTGTTGTCAGTTAGGGAGGCCATGTGCTTGAGTGTTAAGTGGTAATTGTATAAATATATTTCTTGTACTACTTGTGTTTCTCTTAAGAGACATGTGTCTGTTTCAAGTGATATAGTTAAGTAAAAGGAACATAGAGATAAAATGTCGTCCATCTTCTAGTCTTTTGCTGCTTGAAAAAATAAAAAACAGCCAAGCTCCAATTGCTTTTTGTACATTAGTTTTTTCCAATTGTTAGGCAAGGTTTCTGTGGAGTGTGAAGGTATTGAATATTCAATATAAATTATTTCTGGACTATGAACACTCCATGGAAGGTGCAAATATGAAACAGTTAAAGGGAAACTGGCTCCTAGAGGCAGCAGCTTTCTGTAATTGGCATGTGGAACGCCAACTGTGTGTGCACCAAGCAAGATAACGTTAACTATGATTAATTAGCCAGACCTGCATTTGTTCTCCTGGCGATGGTGGTAGAATCTCGCTAAATGTCTATTAATACCAGGTAAAATTACCTTTGGCATTGGGCACCTCACAAATGGTTTACATGACTTGATGCTGTCAGCTGCGTGTGTGTAAAATTGAAAGTGAAAAGCAATTTGATACAAAGAGTCACCGCAGAGTATCCATATGTTGGTAAATGAATAAGCAGCAGGGTATGGAGACTCTGCCAAGTCTCTCAGAAATGACCAGTCATCTTCCTATGATTGCTCTTGATGTTAGATTATATTAATTACCACTTGGCAACTCAGCAGGGAGTCTGCACGTGCCTCGCAAGTGCGATCCAGTTTCAAATAATTATGGAATAGGAGCATATTTTGTAGCATTTACCACGGCTAGTGCAGCTAACAGTGCATCCTCTGCTAGCCTGGCCTGTTTATGCTGATTCTGTATTCGGGGGTGCACTGTGTGCGGCTAATGGCCACGGGTGTTGTGTTTTAACAGGAATGCACCCCCCCGGCCCGCCCTTGGCCAGGCCTGTGATCCCACGGGACAGAGGTGCTGTGGATAGGGTCATTGAATACCTTGTTGGAGACGGCCCTCAGAACAGGTAGGCAACATCCGTCTTTGAGCAGCTCTCGTGTTTTGTTTCTTGATCAACATAACATTTGAAATGCTAGTGGCTAAAATAAAGAATAGCATCCCACGAATATTAGTGACTTACTTATGCTTACTCTATTAGAGCTTTACCTCCCTCTGGAAAATGTATTTTTTGTATATATCTGCACAATGATCTCTCAGTAATGTCATTCTCTATGCGTGCTCACCAGATTGTTTTTCCTCCCTCAGATACGCTCTCGTATGCCAGCAATGTGTGTCCCATAACGGCATGGCGTTGAAAGAGGAATTTGAATATGTTGGTAAGATTTAGAGAAACGCAGCGCTCTTTGTCAGTCTCCATCAAACACTGTGCCTTCATTTGCCCTCTAGCATTTGGCAGCACAGTATATCATATATAGGGCTCTTAAATACGCCCGCCACTGCTGACCTCTGTAAGCCAAACGACAAGATTGAATATGCAAACTAAACCTGCGCATTGATCTGTGTTTATGCAGCTCAGGCATTTCTTACCATTTACTGTTGGTTCTACTCTACGTTCATGCATGTTAATCTGATTCTATTAGGACTGTTCAGGTGATGCATGGGCCTAACTAGTGGTCGGGTGCTTGTGTCTTCTTCCAGCCTTCCGATGTGCATATTGTTTCTTCTTGAACCCGGCGAGGAAGACCAGGCCTCAGGCGCCCAGACTCCCTGAGATCTCTGGTGAGGTGAAGCCGGCGTCTGAGGCAGCCTGCACATCATCCGGCCCCGATGTGGACGAGAGTCGGCCTCTGTCAGGCAAGTGTCATCCCAGGGCGCTCACTCCAGTGACATAACTACTAAAAGTACTTTCAATGGTTGTGTCTGCACTGCTATGCTTTTGTTGTTTTATTTTAATCTCGCTCTCGCTATATCTATCTATCTATATATCTATATATAGAGAGCGAGAGAGAGATTAATATATATATATATATAAAAATAATTAATAATAATAGTTTATGTATTTTCCCTGCTTGGTAGTTAGTGTCTTTGTATTAATATCTTTCTGTTCTCCCACCCAAAAGTAAATCTGACGTCTTCTTCTCAGAAAAGAGCAAGCCGACTGCCTTCCCGGAGGAGGCAAACACCCAGGAACCAGAGACTCCGACAAAAGGTGGCTGCCTTGAATCTCAAGAGCATGGGAGCCCTGAGCTGCAGGAATCCCCTTCAGAGAAGCCTGATGATGAGCACGAGGTGTCTGCCATGGAGGTGGAATGAGATGTCCTTTCACCGCACACCGTATTCAAGCTTTATTCATCTGAGAGGAGGATGAGGGTTTATTTATAGCGATTGCTGTGTGCCAGAATAGCATGTTATGCTGCCACTAGTAAACCTTTTTTGTTTTCATCTTGCAACAAGTCTTTTCTTTTTTAAATTGCTTTTATACAGTAGTTTTCTAGAAATAAGAAATAAAGATGACTTGTTTATGAAAGTACAGTCATGGCAGTTAACAGTTTAAAAATGTCACTGTTTGTTTACAAGTTGGTAGAAAGTGAGATTATACTATTTTCTTTGTATAAATTGCATTTGAGTACATAAACCCTTGTCTTATAATATGTTTTTGTCTATATGAATTGTCACAACTGCAAACACCTCTTAGGAAAATTACCTATTTATATCCATAGGAAAAAGTATTTATATATATTTTCATTACAATATTGAAAAACGTAGGAAATGTGTCGCACTATTGAGTAAAGGCACTTGCATGTGTCTAGTGCCTTGATATTTGAATGCCATGATGTAAATGCAACAGTCGTGCCATATTTCTGTTTTTGTTTTCTTTTTTCTTTTCAGTAATTTCTTTTCTGTCCTGAATCCAATTTGATCCCTTCTGCTGCAGAGTATTATATAATAATATAGTTTTGGAGCGTTAGTGTTTTCATTTTTGGTGACTGTTGAATATTTGAATGCTATATATCTTTGATTATTATAATGATTAATAAAAATCTGGATTTAAGAATCTCTACACATTTGTCAAAATGATTTGTGCCAGAAATTGACTGTTGGATCTTATTTAAGGAAACCTTTAAAAAATGAAACCTTAAGGAAACCTTTACAAAGCCCATGCTGTCCTTCACAGTAATGGTGAAAACAGGCTCCTATTATAAGGTCAATTTGTTATTAATATACCCTTTATTTAACCAGGATCAGTTTTATTGAGATTAAAAATCTCTTACAAAACTGCAGCAGAAATAACAGTTTGTACAATAACTAACTGAAAATGACTGGTATCCATGCGATGGTCAACTACCTTGTCTCTTCTCCAGATCCTCACCACAAAACATTCAGAACAACACGTTAAAACAGTCCATTTTCATTAGTAGACCAATTTTACCTTCTGATCATTTTATTTTAGCTCATTGATCATTTCAGACAGCCTCAGATAATGGTGTTGACATGCAGCCCCACCAGTCCTGATTGCTTGACCCTCTTCATTTGCAACGAGAAAGTCATTGCAGCTGCAAAGTTGATCTCTGCCTTCATGCAACCCTTTCTCCCTAAAGATACGCTGTAAACTGTTTGTGGGGTTAACATCCCACATCTTCCATGGGTTTTGATAATGTATGTTTACAGAGATGTGACCTCCTGGGCTTTGTAATGCATCAATGTGACACCAACAGTAACGCCTGATTCCACTGCATGCTGTTTGAGGTTGACCTCCGACAAGAGGCAAACAGGAAAAAAATGGGACATCAATATAGGACAATGTTCTGATTTATTTTATTTTTTCACCATTTGGAGGGTTGCACATTTGTGCATCATAAGTGAAAACATCACGCAAGCTCTGTGTGAATGCTACAGTATGATTTATTGAACACTCATTTTTGTGAAATATTTTCTGATTCAACCACACACATTGTCAAATATCTGTGGTCTGTAGTTATTGTGTAGAAGTCACCATTACATGTTTTGGTTGATGTCTACTGTATACACTGAATGGACCGGTGGAGTGATTCAGATTCATTTTGTAACAATAGAAGAAAAATAGTTGTGATTGTGTGTTTCACAAATTACTTATCACAACTACTTGGAAGAATTATTGTTTAATTTAGTTTTATCACCAAAACATCAGTTGGTTGTGTGAATGTTATGTTAAGAATGTTGCTATTGTTAGATTATTTTTTATTTTATGGTCAGTTTAAGGTTAAGGTATTTCAGTAAAATCCATATCTGAGAAGACTGAGAAGCTCCCTGCACCAAATGTTCATTGTAATGGCAGTGTGCGTGTAACTGAGCGAAAGGCACCTTTATTAAATGAACAACAGGGCAATAGCCTATGGTTTAGATATTGGAAAACAATAAAGGCATACACCCTCTGGGCTTTGTGTCCAATTGTCCAAATAGCAAAAGGACTGCATCTGTGTCACTATAATAGAGTTACTAATTGATTATCAAGGATGACAAATGACATACAAAGCCCTGTGCCAAGGTAATTCTGTGCAGCCGATGAAAATGGGTCTGTCCCAAGGTCTACAATTCTTTTCCTACTCATCTCTCACGTGGGCATTCAGGGACAGTTGACTTAAATTTATACTGATCTTTTATTTATACCCAGAAAAAGTGGCAGATAAGAAACATAAGTGTTCTTGATATTGTGTTTTGTCATATCTAGCAGCCAAAGATTGAAATCCTGCGAAACAATTTTCTGAAGAAATGGAAGAGCGTGCCCCCTTGAACCCAGGAGGAAAATAACCATGCAGTGCGAGGCGGAATATGAAACAGAGGCACAGAATAAGTAAAACAGACAAGTGCACCATGGCTTGTCACTTTTCCATTTGCTGCCCTCGAGTGAGAGCACTTCAAAATTCTCCTCCTCTCAGTGAAGACCTTCATCGTTATCCTCCATCTACTGTACTGAATACAAAAAAGTACCACATCACACAGAAACATAATAAATAAGGGACTTTTTAAAGATTTGCTGTGTTTCTGTCTAACACCAAGTTGTCAGGCTGACAAAAGAAACAGCGCTGGCGTAAACACACAAGTAGCGTGCAAACGCTGTGTGCCGTTGGTGAGACAGAAAATGCTGAGAAGAGGGTCACAAAGGCAGTTAGCCAGCTGAGATATTAAAGATCACCATTTCTGCTTGACAACAGCATCATTACACAGTAATAAGAGCACCATCCCCTTCTGAGAGTCATTAAAATCAAATTAGGTTCTACAAGAAGCTTGCCTTGATGAGCTACGAGAGGTGGAGCGTCCTACAGCAGTACATCTGTGGTCATTACTTCTTTGCCACTTGGACTTGAATTGCCACTTGACAAAGTTGAGCAGCGTGAAGAGATTTCACAAAAGGTCATAAGCTTCCGAGAAATTAGATTTTAAAATTCAAGCTATCATTACAAACCGGCGCACCCAATTAGATGGATGTGCTCTAGTTGTTTTGTTCTCTGTCACTATCTGACAAATCATGAATGCGTGCCATTGAGCGCATGATGCTGACAATAAGCTTTCAGCACTGTAGTTTACACCACTGACATTCAGGGATCACAGAGCATTGTCATTCATGGGCCTTGCCAAGCCAGTCACACCCTTGAGTAATGAGAACCCGTGCAATTCCTGTAGATATTATAAACAAAATATACTGTACTGTAATGATATACTACACTACTGTAGCCTCAGCAAATACTGAAATAATATGGTATGTCTTGTCTTTCGTCTGAAAATACTACTGTCATCAATGTGTTACAGCCTTAACATTAGTTTTTGTTTGAATATACTTGGACTGTTCCCATCTAGATAATCCGATAGTGAGGTTATTTAGAGCATTTCCTGCTTGACCATTGATATATTGATTCATTTAAAATAGTGTTGTACACGTGGTATGCAGATCAATAGTGGACAAATAGGGTTTTAGTTCAATTTACAAGTCCGTTCATGCACTATACAGAGTGAAGACACAGTTGGTTTGTCAGATGTAGCCCTGTGTGCAAAGATGATACTTTTGAATTGGGTGCGTTTCAGATGCCCAGCACACACGCCAGAGTTGTCCATGTTCTGGAGAGAGGACGGGAGACCAGGATGAGGAGCACAGCCCCAGGCACTGTCTCACGTGGAAATCATAGCAAGCATTCTGCGGGCCCCATGTTCATTTTATGGCTTCATCTATTACCGCACTGTCATTGTTAATTGTCTTCTTCTTACCTCTGCAGGATTCACCAAATTGGTCCTATCGAATGTGACAGGAGGAAGAGCATTAAGGATCTGACAAGATGATATCTAAGTTCAATTTCCTACTCCTCACCTGATTTATACCTGCAGCACATCATTTTCCTTTCTGTCATAAAGACCTCTATAAATCAGAGGTGCTTATGGAGGCACTGCACAACATGTTCGCTAGATTCGTATCCCCTGTGTTTGCTATTAGGAAGCCATTACAGCCACATTTTCCTCCTTCAAACAAAAATGATCAAATCTAATATTGGCAAGATTAGAGAGATAAAGAGAGGAAACGCTTGCCAAGCAGTTTGACGCTGGCTCTCGACTAAACAATATGCTCTCAACTCAATAAAAACTGGGCTTTTTCTTGGTGACACCATTATCCATCTGTTTGGACAAAATTGCTGTATCATGGTATAAATCTGTGATACAAGTGACATATCCTCTAAAATAAAAGGGAACATTAACTGCTCTATCTTCTAGAGGCCATGGGACTATCTGGCTATAAGCTCACTCAAGTGTGATGGCAGTTATGCTGTGTTTTACTAGACTGCAGACAATTATCCTTTGCTCTGCTCCCCTTAGAAGACAAACTGCCATGGCTTGAGCTGAAATGATTTCAAATAGATTTTCCAAAATGTCTGTCGCCAGATTGCTTCCATACATTATTTCACTTAAATGGAAAGAAGAAAAGAGCGAGCAAATCCACAAATCAATCACAGCAGCCCGCTTTACCAGATGGAACGAAGAACGCTTTCTATGTGTATGTGTGTGTGTGTGTGTGTGTGTGTTTATGTATGCGTGTATGAGTGTGTGTGTGTGTGTGCGTGTGTGTGTTCAACTAATAATATGTAATGAGATATAGTGTAATAAGACAGAGTTTAATATCAAGCACATTAAACGATAGTGTACCGTACTGTATACTGTACGTATATAGTCCATAAAGCACAGCTAGATAACTAGACAACTGGTTATCAGGTCAACAGAAATATTGTAAAGGTGCAGATACTGCATTTTAGTTTATTGTGTCACATATGCTTGAACCTAAAAATCACTATTAATCTTGTGTGTAATTCAATGCAGTGTTCTGTTAATAACTACTAAAAGAAAACCGCTTCTTCTAATGTAAAGAGACAATGTAATTCTTAGTAAACTTTGTAAAGTTTCCTTTTATACAGTATATTTTCCATTAAAGAAAGGGTCACAAATATGAATTAACTTACAGTATGCCACGCCACCACTACCAATCTAATGCATCTGGTCCAACTACTTTCAGTTTTTACAGTAAAAGATAAATGCAGAAGATCTTGTATTTCACAAGCACTGTTGTACTCTGACAGGGACATTTGTAGACTTTGGATGGTTACTTCACACTTTAATGTGCTTAACAGATCTACAAAAGATGTTGTACTTCAACACCAAAAGAAGCACTCACTCACACATATTAAGCCACGAGTGCAATTCAGCATTACAGTTGCATGCATATTTATTACATTTACTCAAGATGGCTCAAACACCCATGCATGACTCAATCCATCTCTGTTTATGAGATATATGTATAAAATAAACTGCCACAAATGTGCAAAAATTGTGCTGAATTGTAACAACAGATAAATTGCAGAACTGCTTCACTGATTTCAATTTGTATAAATAAAGGAATTATATCATCTCACACTTTTGATCATAATTCTGACTATCTTTAAGTCTTGCCCATAATGTCTACTTTACTGTAATGTCAATTGAAAAAACACAATAATCTACCATCATTTTATGCATTGACTATACCCAAACTTACTGCAAATGCAGTCAATTAAATTAAAATTTTATCTTATCTTTTTAAATAAAGGTGTTAGTTAGGTGTCAATAGAATTTGAATAAATAAAACTAACTGGACCACGTATAGTAGCCACAGAAAATGATTTCATACATTTAATAGAATACATTTTCAAGGGATGAGAACCAAAGTGTGTAAGAATGAATGAATGTAAGTGACATTTTGGGTGAAACGTAGATGTATCAAATTAAATCTCTTGATGAGCTCTTTCTAACTGCCGAAAGGACACAAGTACATTCTTAACCAATTTGGAGTTATTCTTTACAAACCAAAATACTAAAATACTGAACATGCTAAGCCAGTTTGTGTCAAAAGGGTGTAATTGCACTTACACCCTTTTGACATTGAGAAATTGATATTTGTAAACATGTGTAAGGATTTATTATGTTGTATTTTTATTTTATCACAATAGATTGTTATTTATTTTAAGATGTAATTATTTGTTCATATTGTCATCAGATATCACCATGCATTTAGATGCAATGGATGAAATGTTGGTCCCTAAGAGGCACGTGTGAATAAAAAAACAATTGTTTTGGCCCTTCTGTAAAGTTGTAGAAATGTCACTTACAGTACGTCCCTCTTGTTCTCACCCCTAGATGTATACTACTGTAGATGCAGATACATTTAATTCTGTATTTGATCATATTTCATATGGCTGACAAGTAGTTCCACATTATTATCATCTATCCAAAACAATGTGAAGAGCTGGTAATCAACATCATCATCAAGTTCATTGTGTCCATGACCTTGATATAAGGTCCCAAAATAAGCAGAATGTATATGTGGACACTTTGCACTTTCTAACATGCGCAACATTACATTTACAATTTTTAACAAAACCACATTGCTCCTTTACCTCTTTTATTTTCAGCAGAGACAATATTTTATATTTGTTCATGCAATTGCAAATATCATATATTTCTGTAAAACAGCAGGTAAAGTTTTGAAAAGTCAGGTAATCTTAAAAGAACAATCATAGATTATATTTTGTGGTCGTTAGAGAAAGAATGCTGACGCTATTTTGGTTTGAAACATGAGGATATATGTATATTTGACATATAATGGCATCATTTCGTTTTCCAAAACAAATTATTATTTGATCAACTTAAGTATGATAACAACGTTCATGAAAGTAATTATCACAAAAAGGCAGTTATGAAAACAACATACAGTATATTTGTGTACATTAGCCTGTTGGCACTGCTGTGCTGTAACTGTGTGCCAGGTAGTCCTTTGCAGGAATAATTCCCTAATGCAAACCATAATTAATTGCTTTACAGTCTTCAAGGCCATAATGCTCATCAGTTATTAATTAGAAATTCATTTTCCTGAATAAATAATGCTCATGATTGATGATGAAACTTGTAATTGGGTTCTGGGAGTAATACACACAGGAGAAAGCCTTTACACTTGAAGCTAGGCTATTAAATACTGCTCATTTAAGGGACCGTTGTGCCTTGTCACAGACTTTTGCAGCTGCAGTAACAACTGGGTTCAAAACACAGCAAGCCCTCCTACACGATGAACACACACACCTGTCTCGTGAGCTCAACATCAAATAGTGACGCTAAAACAGTTTGACTGATGGGACTTCTTTCAAAATGTACGTATTAAATGTTTTTCAATCATCAGATGAATTCTTAGCTAAATACAGTGTCCTTTCAAGGTACTTTCATCAGCATCGAAACATAAGCAGAAATGTCTAAATGTTGATGAATAATTGACAATGTCTGAAGACACAACCGGGTCTATGATAGCCCTTGAGTGTACTTTACTCCTGAACCTGCTTATTGTGTCTTAGTAAAATATTAACACACATAGGTTAATTATCCTCTCTCAAGTCAGCAGAATATTGTTTTAGCTTAGTTTAGATAAATAAAATAAAAACAGATAATCTCTTTAATAGTTATTTGTGATATTCTGGATAATACTACTGTATGGATGTATCCTAAATCACAGGGTTGGACGTAGGATTAACTCTAGTATCAAAACTGGTCACATGGGATCCTTTCCCATATTGTAGTCTACTTAAGTGACAAGTGAGAACTGTGAAAACTCAAGCCATCTATGGCTCACTATTGATTTTACACAAAAGATCCAACCAATGCTGCTAGTGTCTTTGATATATTTTCTTGCAACCACTAGTCCCTTTGGAGTTTTTGTGCATGGGGTAAAATGTCAATATATATACCTATTTCTTGATCTGTGGCTTGAAACCTACAGTGTGATGCGTCATCTCATATACCTTCTTGGACAATTAGAGACAAAACACAAATACCTGTATGAACTATACACCAATTACTGGCTAGCTGGAGTGCTATGATATTAGCTTAATCATTGTGACTGACCAGAAGAAACAGAGAATCTTCCGTATAGTGTGATCCATTACACGCTGAGAATGGGGGCTCTCCATACACAAACACTGTTTTATCTGTCATACTGAATGGGAGTGAACCATAGAAGCCCCCTCTCTCTCGTCCTTGCTTGCAGTTTTTGCCCTATTAGCAATGTGTAATGGTGATCAAATATAGTCAGTAGAGAATGAAGACAACTGTCTGCCCCCATTCCTAATTGGCTTTGTGTTCTCTTTCTGATAAATGGCTGGTGACTAAAGAACCCCATTGGATTGTGTTACGTTAATAGGACTCAGTAACTAGATTTACCAACAGATAGCAGGTCAGAAATGAAATAGAGAGCAAAAATGTTAATTAATATCAATAATGGCCAATTATTAGTTTGACAGAAGGATCCAAGGTAGTTGTGTGCTCTAATGATTCTCGGCTAACTTGAAGGGAAACACTGGCGAATTAGCATAACTGTGTATGCACAGTCCATGGAGGTGCCCGGCAAACATCTGTTATGTTATAAATTCAAATAGAATTCCTATTAGTAACCCTGGCTGTGGTTGCATAATCAGTCATTCTTCTCTGGCCATTTTGGAGGCACTAACAATGCCCCTGTGACTGGTGGACCTCCTCCCACTGGGCCTTCCAATCAGGTCTGGCCCCATGTGGACCAGGTCCTAACAACAGATGAGGCAAAGTGGACTTGTGTGGGGAGCTTTGTGCTGTGACAGGAACTCATTCTCTCCACCCATGGACACTTCAGCAAATAAAAGAAAACCGTCTTTCAAGAAAGAAAAACAGAAGATATAATGTGTTTGTGATATTTCTCTGTGTGTTTCTGCAAATGTTTATGCTACGTCAGTGCTTTGAACATTTAGCATGATGTAGTCATGAGTTACATTTCAATACTGAAAAAGTATACAGGGAATACATATCTAAAAGGTACACCCGGCTTTGTTATAGTGACCCGCAGAACCCCAAATCCCTTAATGTTTAAAAACAAACACAATGTGTACCAAACTGCACATTGCAGAGGCAGGGGAAGAAAGTAGTCTAATGTATGAACGTGGACAGAGGAATGTGGGCACTAAAGAGAAATCAAAGCACTAAAGTGAGGATTTAAACCAAAACAACCTTGCATAGTCTAATACAATATATATGCAGTATGCTGTATTGCTTCTGTCTTGCCTCAGTTACTATAAGTCAAAATCATTTTAGAGCCTATATACACACAAGGTTAGAGGTCTAGTTTTTGAGGACTATTCACGTAAAAAGGAATAATGAATTGCAACCGCCTGTACATACAGTATGTGTACAGTATGAGGCACGTGGCTTTGCTTTAGCTGAATTATACAGTAGGTCTTTATGCAGTATCGAACATGATTTCCAGTTTCTCCTCAAAAACACATCTAATAGTAATATTGTTTTATGATCAGACAATAGTAAAACCAAACATATGATTATTATTATTATTATTATTATTATTATTATAAACACATTTATTAAGAATGATAATTTCGCAGGTTTAATTTCCAGCATGATCAGTGAGGTCCAGAAATGGTTCTGTAACAGGGTTAATGCCATTGAGTTAATGCTATTTCAGTAATTCCTAAAGCAATTTTCCCCTTCCTAACCGCACAAGTGTGAGAGCTCGTCATCATGACTTACAACACAGCGTGACCTTCTCTATTATAAGCTTAGCATGTAATTCCCTCTAGTGGAATGTCATGTTTGATCAGGGCTGGGAAGTTACCAGTGTCCTGATCTCAGCTATACACAGCGGGAGGGGTGCTGATGCAAATAGACAACCAGAGGTTCCCCTTGAGGGCAAAATTGACATTGTCTGCATATCTGACCTTCATTGCACTTCACTTTGCGAGGATCTCTGATATGCATGGTGCCTGGAATACATTTCTGTCTAACACAGACACATCCACTACAGCAGACACAGATGTGCGGCTGTGAGCCAACTGAATTGAAACTAAAAGTGAATGTGTGCTTTGAAATAGGAATAAGTTTGCCTTATATAATAAATGAATGACGGGGAATTATATTAATGTCTCCTCATGAAATACAAATTCATAACAAGAATTGGATATTGGCAATGTCATTCATGTGTCAAACATATTTGACACATTTAATTTGCATGAGGCAAGCTTTTATGCTTATTTGAAGAGTATACTTCCAGTTGTTTTTCACAAACTCACATCTATTAAAAAGCAACATGTTGGATGCACATTGCTGCGTCCAACAGATTTGGGTACATTATACATGAGTGGGCAACTCCACACTTGCATATATGAAATAGCTGCATCTTTGCGCTATTCTTGGTTTCCTCGGCCTCCGGTGTATAAATTTACTAGATGATTTTCGTTTCCCTTTCTTAATTCATTGCAGTTGGGTTCCTCTTTGATGCAGCTCTGTTGTCCCCCAAACAATTGAAATGGAGACAATGGAGGCATGATGATAGATCCGTGTACCCACCATCTGTAAGAGCAGCTGCTCCCTTGCATCTGTACAATATGCTGTAGCGGGGAGCCTCAGTAATCTGCATAATAAGGAGAGGGCTTATCTCAGTCTAGTTAATAATCACAAGCGATCGATGCACTGCGTTCTCTCACTCTTGACTGATGAGAAACAGAAACAGAAACTAGCCAAGTTCCACCAGACCCCTGCGTATCCCCGAGACATGCGGGGTCACAGCGTAATGCCAAGCTGTTTATTTTGCCCGAAGCTAAGGATTTAGTCTGCACTTGGCTTCATCGTTTCATGAATACCATAATTAGAGGAGGACACATCTACACTACACTTATTTAAAATGATAAACCCGCTCTCAGAAACTGGCAAAGAGCGCAAAGTTTGTGATAAACATTTCAGCTAAGCCTGATCAGATATATGAGAGTCAAAACAAAACATAACTGGCAAAAGTCCAGTCCACAATATTGGCTCCACAAAACAGAAAAAAACTACATGGCCAGACTTCATAGGTGTGGCATCAGTGCATGTTGCCATAACACTATGATCCTCCTTGTCCTTTTTAGAGTGAACAAAATATGCATAGTCCCTTTTTAAATTGTAAAAATGTTTCACATCAGACATGATTATGAATGCATCACAAATATATTCATATTTTTCATTGCTTATATTCCGATAAATACACTGAATATACTGAAAGCATGGATTTAGGTTTTTCACATGCTAAATGGAATATGTCATTATGGATGTGCTGATTCCATGATACATATGTAAATATCTGGTTTACATATTTAGTAGGCTACATGACAATTAGGAGTGTTCAATCTGTATATTGGATTGCCAATTTGTGAGCAGTTGTCCATTTATGACAATGAATATTTCTCTGAGTGTTTATTAAATACCTTTGAGTTTTGGGAATCCATATGTTGTTTTGTTTTAAACAAAGACCTATTTATTAAACTTGGTAATGGCTTATAATCAGATATTAAATTGATTATAAAGTATGCAATAATATTGATAAATAAAGTCTCCTTGGTTGGTATTCCCTCGGTAAATACACTGATTAATTCAAGACTGCCTTATACAGTTTTCACAAAGGCACACATTTCACACACATTCAGATTAGCAGTTAGTGGCCATAGTTACTGTATTTTCCTTTCGATAGTTACAATACAATACATGGTACGTACATTATAATGCACTGTGTACATTACTATTTTGCTTATTAGTGTCTCTTAATCAAATGTATTAAAATCTCCATTTGTTCCCAAGATTCCAAATACTCCTTATTAAGCATGCACAACGTTTCTCTCCCAGCTGGTGAGCTGCTAGCAAAAGGCAGGTGTATTATGCCCCAGTGAGGCCACAGAGCTGTAACTGTTTACAACTGCAGGTGTGACATGTTAGTGTGAGTCCAGGTGCTTATTGAGTTATCAGAACCAGCCACCACAACATTTGTGGTTTATGAATGTTGTAAAAGAACTAGAAAATCATTTTCAATATTACCTGCTGTGAAAACGTATTTCTAGAGTTTTTGTAAGAAGGATCTACTGTATTAGCATGATGTAACCAATATTTACTCTGTGAATATATAGGGTCTGGACACACTACATTGGGAAGTGTTTTTCATTTCCTCATGGGTGTAGACCTCTGATACATTTTTAAGCCATTAATACAGCCTTTAACCAATCGACATTGCTTCAACTGTTTTGATTAGTTCATCTAGCTCTATTTCGAAACACGCTTGACTTCAGCATCATCGCACTTAGCCACGCTGATTGGTGTGCCAGGAGGGTGGCTATGAAAATGTTGATGTCACAAAAATCTCAGCGAAAGGTTTTAGCTAAGCAATAGTCAGGCAGAGCCAGGTTACTGTATGTGTGTAATATCACAGCTATTAAATTTGACATCAGACAAAAATATAAAAATCAACCCTTCACCCTGTAGTTTCACCTTGAATTCACCTTGAAAATATTACAGGTTGTCACTGTGTGGTTTATGGCTTTTGTGTCTGCTATTGAGTTAAATGACTGTGTTATTGCAGTGTCATAGTCGGCTAGACCACATTTCCTGCTCGTGTAATTGCCAAGCTTTCATTTAGAGTGCATTAAGATCAATTACAATATGTTTGGATATCCCATAAACCCTTCCATTAGACCTTTAGACTTGTCAGGAGCTCATCATATATGCCAGCTCTTTGACATGAAAGCCATGCTTACCTCTGGAGTTATTTAGCACCTAAAACTCTGAAACAGCCAGCCAGTCGCCACATAAAAGGTAGTGGTAGCCAGATTTAGAGCGAGGTTCCGGGACTCAGGCGCCAGCTGATAAACAAGCAATCTTTTAGCTTGAGGCTAAATAATAGACTTTGAGGTCCTGATTTACAATGCTGTGAAGTATCCTCTTGTGGTTCAGCTCTGAGGCATGCACCTCTGTGGTTAGTCACCCGTGAACTCAAAATGTGGTCTCAGACCTCCATCTCACAAGCTTAAGTATTTATAAATGAACAAAATACATAAATTATGGTAGGATTTATTCAGAGTTAATAGATGAAGAGAAATGAACTTTTCAGATATGTAAAGGGATCTTACATTTATCAAAATCCCCTCGATTCCCCTTGATTGAGGCAGCGTGGACCTAATCTAATTTTCTTGGCTTTTTAAAGGGGAATTCTTTAGGGTTTTGGTCCACTACATGGACTCCTAAGAGATCTGATTAAAGTAAAACCCCTCAATGTTTTACCCTCACTTTCTCAATAATAAATTAGATGCACTTTGCAAATTACTAAATCCATCTCACATTGATATGCTTGACAGAGGGAACAGAAACTTACATTCACTAAAAGAAATAAATAATAATTTCCCCCAAATCCTATCGATCTCTTAAGGTGTAACTTTGACATGAAGCTCAGCACTTTTAGTCAGTCATTAAACAACCTGTTATTTTGTTTAACTATTTTATACCAGCCTTTTCATGTCAACTCTCACTGGTCTCGAATATCCACTTGACACATGCAAAGGTAGCTTACTCTAAGACGGAACCCTTACAAACTAGAATGGATGTATAAGCCACTTAATTAAATACATGTTACAAATGATGTGACCAAACTGAACAATATATTCAATATATGTAATCTGAACTAGACGCTTATGCCTGAGCATGTGTGACATATTTGATATAAAAAATGTTGAGATTAAAAAAGTGTCTAACTGTGAGAATGTACAGTGTTCTGAACATGTGACTGAGTTACGTGCTAATGTGAAAATCTAATTTACATGTATTTATGTAATAGAACAAACCCACTTTGATATGTGTAGCCTATTTATTGGTTCATCGCAGCCATCAGGTGTAACTAATAACATTAACTATGACTCCAATTGTTTTGTTGTTTGTTTGTCTTACTGCACAGTGCCAAGGGCTCATTCCAGGTCAATTTTAGGTCCAGCTATCATTGAATCCTTAAACTGAACCAGATGAGCTGGAGGTCAAACTCAACTATAAACATGACATTGAATTTCATTAAGATGTGCATGCTTAGTTATTATTTAAAACAAATGAACAATCTGATAATTAATCCACTACTGCTTTAAATGGTATCAAATTTAGACAATATGTGCATTTGGAAGTTCATGGGTCCAAGGGTAAAAAAACAAAAACGTATTGTCCAAAATCTGAAGCTCACCAATTCAATAACCTTTTTCTAGCAGACTGTAGAAGAAGAGCAAGCTAATTTCCCATTCCTGACATGCATGCACAAGGCAAATGTGTTTACACAAGCCTGGTGCATGACAGCAACTTCTGTGGCTTGGATATTAACCAGTGAATTACGATCTAATGATAGCATCAAGTTTAATTAATGAAAGAATATCATGGATCATTTGCTGAGGATTGCCTGAAAAATAAGCATTTATTTATAATTTCCACAGAACAGCATAAGATTGAATTTTGTTTTCTTTGCGTCATTACAAACCTTACTGTATTAACAGTATAAGCGCTTGCTGCACAGTGGAAATGATGTTCTACACTGCAGTATATCTCTGTAGTCTGACAAAGGGCTGAAAAGCCTCTGTGGTCATTTCCAGCCAGGCTCATCATGACTATATTTAACATGAAGCTCTCATGTTGCATCAATACATTTACAGTGGCTCCCCATAACGAGAGCTTGGCCTTACAACTTCACCTCTCCATGCTAAATTTATCCACGCATCAGGTGTCAGTAAATGTGTGGTGCGTTTGACATGGCAATGGCGGTTGTAGGCTAAGGTTGGCTTTACCAGACCTAGGCAAAATAATTGATGGTGACATTTTTCGTTGTCGTGTTAATTATTTTTTTTGTCACGCTGGTTCAAGTACAATACTATATATTAGTTTTCGTTAGTTTCGTGTTCATGGGGTTGTATGAAGGCCATGTCATTGTCAGGTCATATTTTGACACATTAACTTGCCTAAGAGCTTTCCATCACAGCTGCTGGGAAATAAATAGGAGCTTGAGAGCCCCTGATGTCTTGTAATTACTGTGTCAAGGCGTACAGCTATATTTATGACCAGTAGTGTTCCCTGCTTAATGGTCAATAAAAATAATAACACAGAAGATACCATACAGGCTAATTAACTAGGAGATTAGCTGATGTTAAAACCTGTTACTGTACTGATTAAGGCGTTACGTTGAGAAGTTACGTTCAGACGTAACTTCTTTTGTTGATTTAAAGCACTGGCCTGGCTTTTTTCATGGTTGTTAAGGTTGGGCAACACCAGGTCTCACTGCCAGAGCCATGTAAAAAGAGAGTTGCCTTAAAAGCGGATGACGTAGGCTGTTTTCTTCTGAGAAGTTGAACTTTTCCAGACTTTTCTCAATCGAAAAAGAAGACCAGAACTGTTGAAAAAAGTGCCTGCAGCAGCGTTTGAATTCAGCAACATGGTGCTTTTAAAAACACGGCCCACTCCATAAGGTTATAATGTAAAAAAGAGGCCGACAGCTTCCAAAAATGTGTTACGTCTGAACGCGGCCTAAGCAAGTAGCTTTACTCTCCAATGTCAAAATAACAACAATAATACTATAATAATAAAATGATGAATAATCTTTGCAATTATTAACAATAGACTCATGTATGAACTTGCATACTAGTATAATATAATGCTATGGTACACTGGTGACGAAACAAGACTAAGTAGGAAATGTGACCATCAGTGTAGCAGAATACTTTAACAAAGGAAATGTGTTTCAGGCCATGCTCCAGAAAGGAGGGTTTGCAGAACAAACGTCTGTTCCTGATATCAGCTGGCTAATCCTGTCCTTTTAGTGGCTTTATTGGTCCATTCAAGAGGGTCTGTTGACATTCCCCCTGCCCTGTTAAAAGGCAACTGCATCTCAAGTGAAATCTGGAGTGTTCTTTACACAGGCAGGGAGCCCCATGTGGCTCTAGTCTCCCAGTGGGCCTGTGATTTTCCTGCTTTAAGTGTCTACTGTCAACACTAATTTGTCCCACTCCTCCCCCTGCCCCTCCAGAGGAGGCGGATCTGCTAAAGTTTTAATAAAAGATCAACCATAACTGCTTGTTTTCTGCAAGGAACAGGAGCTTTAAGAACCACAGAGGCTATAAGATGCCAGGTAATGATTACAAGGCTTGAGCAGAAGCAACACACTGTTTTACACAATGTTGATTGTACTGTATGCCTCAGCTATCTACTCATATACAAATTAGACATAAAGGCACAGCCTGGGATACAAGTGCAGGCATGACATGTTAACCCGCTGCCAGTGAAGAATAAGCTTGCTTATATATATATATA